>JAKCPB010001856.1:0-96538 GCA_021442155.1 Cymbidium sinense
TAAAAATTTCTAATAATAAAATCAATCATATCTTAAGAATCACTAACTTTAACACCAACAACTCCCTCTTAAATATCCAGGTGCACCTCTTTTTAAAGGTAAAAAAAGATCCCATCTATTTGACGAGCTTATCCAAAAAATTTCTAATAAAATTTTGGTGTGGGAATTTTACTTACTTTCTTTTGGTGGCAAGCTTACTTTGCTTAAGAGTACTCTTAATTTGATGCCTTTATATCATATTCAAACCATTATCACTACTAATTCTATCTTAAATAGAATTGATCATCTCCTTAATAAATTTTTCTAGGGCTCTAATAATTCAGTTAAAAGGATGCATTGGACTTCTTGGCATAAATGTTGTGGGCCCCTGGGTGAAGGTGGGCTTGGCTGCAAATCTATTCATGAAGCTATTACTGCCTTCTCACATAAACTCTAGTGGAAATTTAGAAAAAAAGATAACCTCTGGGCTAATTTTATGACTACTAAATATTGCCAAAGTAAGCACCCTCTTATCTATTCTTATAAAATGAGTGACTTCCCAGTTTGGAAAAGGATTTCCTCCACTAAATGGGAGGCTAAATCCTTAATATCTTGGGGTATAAATTTGGGATCTTCTTTCTTTTGGCAAGACAACTGGATTGGTGGTGGTTCTATTGATGC
This sequence comes from Cymbidium sinense, assembly GCA_021442155.1. Classification (NCBI taxonomy): domain Eukaryota; kingdom Viridiplantae; phylum Streptophyta; class Magnoliopsida; order Asparagales; family Orchidaceae; genus Cymbidium; species Cymbidium sinense. The sequence goes on from JAKCPB010001856.1 coordinate 661, forward strand.
TTTCTTAGCTACCCATTCTACTATTGCTACAAAAGTTAACTCATTTTGGCTTAATAATAAGTGGAATGATAGTAAACTTACCAAATTTATTCCTATCTTTTGATAAATTTAGTGATATTCCTATCCTTTCCAACAAGCAGGATCAAATTCTTTTAAAGCTATCTTATAATGGAGATTTTATTCTTAAAGAGGCTTGAAATTATATTAGAGAAGCTCATACTTCTTCTAATGTATTTATTAAACTTTGGAATAATATCATCCCTATCTTTATTCTATCCTTGGATAATTCTAAAAAACTTCATTCTTGTTGATTCTTTGCTCTGGGATAAAGGTTTTCATTTGCCTTCCAAATGTTATTATTGTTTTCATATCAAAAATGTTAATCATGTTTTTGTCAATGGTATTATGGTTTTGGTATGATGATCTTTTTCATACTAACCATTTCCATGGTTGTCTTTCTTTATATCAAGTTCTTGAAGCATGTTTCCAAAAAATTGTGAAAGGTCATATCAAAGTTTTAATTGCCATTATCCTTATTTGGTTCATATGGATGTATAGAAATGATGCTAAATATCGTGGTACACCTATAAATCATAAAAGGATTATTTCTAGAACCAAAGAAAAAATTCATGCATTATTTAATGCTAATTTAATTAGTAACACACAATTTAGTGGTTGCAAATTTGTGGCCAAAACATTGGCTCTTTACTTGCATGAGTTCTCCTTCTGTATAAAAAATAGGATTATATATTGGATAAAACCTTATAACAATATTATTAAAAGTAAAACCAATGGCTCTATCTCTCAGAATACATTTGGTTGTGGTGGTATTTTTGGGGATTTTAGAGGTAATGTCATTTATGCTTTTGCTTATCCTCTTAAAACTTGTTCTGTTATCTATGTTGAATTAATGGTTCTAAACAAAGCTATTAACATTTGTTTACAAAAAGGTTTCTTCAATATTTGGATTGAAGTTGATGCTCTCTTACTCATTGACATGTTGACTTCCACTAAGATGGGGAATATGGATTTATTCTATCTTCTTAATCATACTAGAGCTCTCCTCTCTCAAGTATGCTTTAATATTTCTCACATTTGGTGTGAAGGAAATGCATGTGTAGATTATCTAGCTAATCTAGGTACTAAATTAAATGATCTCACTCTTTTGATCATCTTAATTTACCTAGACAATTGAGAGGCTTGGTTAATCTGGATAACACTATTACCTTATCTTAATTTTGCTTTTTATTTTTTAGGTTTTCCATGCTTTTCTCTATGTGCACTTTCATTTTGTTGTATTCCTTTGGTTGGTTCACTCTCTTGTCTAGTTTCTACTGTATTACTTATGACATCTCTTTGAGGTGGTGGTTGGCTGCTCAGCCTCTTTTGTTGGAGAGGTGTTCTCTTTGGTTGACTATTTTATGTAAGGATCTCATTGTCAACATTTTCTTCATGTGATGCCTTGAACTTGTGATGGCATCCTTTTGGGTTATGCCTCTAACTTATTTTGGTTTTTCCCTTATATTAATTGGTCCTAATTTTGCCTCTAGTTTTGGATGGCTGTAGCCTTACTTAGGTATGTTTTTGGCTGCTATTTTTGGGCCTGGTGGGTTCTATTGTTGCTACACACCACCGAATGTCTTGGGTGGCTATTATTTGATTATCTTCGATCTTTTCACTCTTGAGTTTGTACTAGGACTTTGGTAGTTTTATGTCCTGTTGGTCCTGTTTTCCCTACCCCTCGGTTTGGTGGTTATCGGTCCTCCCTCGGCTTTTATCGATTGGGTGATTACCATTTGTTTCTTGGTTGTTTCGATGTTCCTATTAGTTTCATTATGCCTATCTTTCTGTTGGGATTGCCTCTCTTTGATTTTGTTGGAGTTGCCATCTACTAGTTTGTTAATTGGTTTTGTGGTGTTTGGTTTTGGTTTTCTTTCTAATCTTCTTTTTGCTAGTAGGGTTTCCCTTTTAGTGGATTTTCTTTATTTTGGTTTTGGCCTTATGGTGGCTAGGTGCTATTATTTTCTTGTGGTTGTTTTACTGTCTTTGATGGAGGTATGGGAGCCTTTAATTTCTTGACTGTCTTGGTTGGGGTATTATTTATTGCCTTATTCTCTAATCTAGTTTGGAATTTTTCTTGGTGCTAGACGATGTTTTTATTTTGGGTTACTTGTAGTTGTCTGGTGACTCTGGTGGGTTTGTTTTCTATTTATGGTGTCTATGCTTTCTAAATGAAAACTTGGCAGCTGCTCTTCTATTTTTGTTGTGGTGGTGTTATTGATGCTAGTTCCTTTCGGGTTTCCTTTAGTCAGGATGATATGTGGGAGCCTTTCTATTGCTTGCAGTACTAGAATTGTTGACTTCCACTCTTTGGTAGATTGCCTTCATCCGGGTAGTATGGATAGATGATTTCCCTTATCTTTTGGTAAAAGATATATGTAAAACTTCTTTTGAAGTTTGATGCTCACATTTATTGCCAAGATGGTGACCGAGCCTTATTAGAAATTTTCTCTTATATTGCTCTTTATTATGCTAAAGCTTGATTTTGTCTAGTTGTGCTAATTCCAATTTCTAATTGCTTGTAAAGTTTCATTTTAGGTTCTGGTTTTCAATTTCGGATATGGATTGTGCAACTCTCAAAATACCTGACTCAGTACTTGGCTTTTGGTCATGTTTCTGTCTATTCTTATTTAAATATTTCTTTTATTTAGTTACTCTTTGTTTTATTAATATAATTTTCTCTAGTGAATGCTTTTGAATATAATAAGAGAATTATCCCCTCTTAAGGACCTTGTTTTCTTTGTGACAATTCTCTCCCCTCTCTAGATTTCCCTAAACCCTAAAAAACCTAAAAAACCTAAAACCTAAACCTAAACCTAAAAAATAAATAAATAAAACCTAAACCCTAAATAAAATAAAAAATAAAATAAAATAAAACATAATACCTAAACCTAAACTAACCTTAAACCTAAACCTAAAAATAAAATAAAATAAAATTAAAACTAAACTAAAATAAAATAAATAAAACCTAAACTAAACTAAAATATAAAACATAAATAAAATAAAACTAAACTAAAAATAAAATTAAATAAACCTAAAATAAAAAAATAAAATAAAAACTAAATAAAACCTAAACCTAAAAAACAAAAACTTAAAAATAAAAAACCTAAAGTAATAAAAAAAAAAACCTAAACCTAACTAAAAAAAATAAAACCTAAAATAAACAAACAAAACCTAAATGTAAAATAAATAAAACCTAAACCTAAACCCTAAACCAAATAAAATAAAATACACTAAATAAACCTAAACCTAAAACTAAAAAAATAAAACTAAAAAGTAAACCTAAAATAAAACCTAAAATCTAAACTTAAAACATAACCTAAACCTAAAAAAATAAAAATAAAACTTAAACTAAAAAATAAAATAAAAATAAAACTAATCTAAAAATAAATATAAACCTAAATCTAAACCTAAAAAAAAAAAAAATAAAAAAAGAAACCTAAACTAAAATAAATAAACTAAAATAAATAAAATAAACAAAAAATAAAATAAAAATAAACCTAAATAAAAATTAAATAAATAAAAATAAACTAAATAAAAAAAATAGTTTTGCTTAAAAAATAAACCTAAACTAAACTTGAACTAACCTAAAACCTAAACACTAAACCCTAAACCCTAAAAAAAAAAACTCTAACCCTAAACCCTAAACCCTAAATCAAAATCAACCCAAAACCCTAAACCATAAACATAAACCTTAAATCTAAACCCTAAACCCTAAACTTAAACCCAAAACAAAATCCTAAACCTAAAACCTAAAACTAAAAACCTAAAGCCTAAACCCTACCCCTAAAACCTAAATCCTAAACCCTAACCTAAACCCTAAACCTACACCTAAACCTAAACCCTAATCATAAACCTAAAACCTAAACCTAAACCTAAAATAAAATAAAAATAAAACTAACTAAAATTAAACCTAAACTAAAAAAAATAAACTAAAATAAAAAATCTAAATAAAATAAATAAATAAAACTAAACCAATAAAAAAATCTTAATCCTAAACCCTAAATAAAACTAAACCCTAAACTAAAAATAAAACAAACTAAAACCCTAAACTTAAACCCTAAAATAAACCCTAAACTAAACCTAAATCCTAAATATAAACTAAACCTAAACCCTAAAAAACCTCCCTAACCTAAAAACCCTAAACAAACCTAAACCTAAACCTAAATAAAACTATATAAATTAAAAAATAAACCTAAACACAAACCTAATAAACCTAAAACTAAGCCTAAACCTAAGAATGCAAAACCTTGATGGTAGGCACATCACCAACACTTAAAATGGAACCTAAAATATAAAATTGGTGGATTTTGGTGCTAAATAATGGTGGTACTAAATTATGGTGGGAGGAGCTAAGGTTACCTAAAAAGGAAGAGATGGATATGATGGTCCAAACTAAATAAAAGAAAAGAATAATATGGTGCTTATGGAACTGTCTTTATAAGAACTATTTTGACTTATCGCTCATTTTTTTATTTATGTCATCACTTGTGTCTAAAACTTAAACTTGGTTGATGAAATACAAAAGAAGAAATGTTGACTCTGAATTTGTTCTATGTTAAAAAAAAACTAAAAACCCTAAACTCTAAACTAAAATTTAACCCTTAAACAAAAACCCTAAACCCTAAAAAAAATAGAAATAAAAAAAACTTAAACCCTAAACCTAACCTTCAACCCTAAACCCTAAACCCTAAACCTTAAACCCTAAACCTACAACCCTAAACCCTAAACCCTAAACCTAAAACCAAAAAAAACCTAAACCCTAAACTATAAACCTAAACCTAAATCCTAAACCCTAAAAAACACTAAACCCTAAATCATAAACCCTAAAACCTAAACCCTAAACTAAACCCTAAACTAAAACCCTAAACCCTAAACCCTAAAACCTACATCCTAAACCCTAAACCTAAAACCCAAACCTAATCTAAACCCAAATCCTAAACCCTAAAACCTAAAAAACCTAAACCTAAATAAAATAAAAATAAATAAAAAATAAACTAAAAATAAAAAATAAAAATAAAAATAAACCTAAATATAAATAAAAAAAAAATAAAGAATAAAAATATAAAAAAAAAAAAAATAAATAAAAAAATAAACTAAATAAAATAAACCTAAAATAAAAAAAAAACCTAAACCTAAAATAAAATAAAAAACCTAAATAAAATAAAACCTAAACCTAAACCCTAAAAAAAAACTTAAAATAAACCTAAAATAAAAAACTAAACATAAACCTAAATAAAATAAAATAAACCTAAACCTAAACCCTAAATAAAAAACCTAAACCTAAAATCAAAAAAATTATATTAAATTAAAAATAAACTTAAGCTAAACCAAACCAAAAAAATCAACTAAAATAAAGAACCTAAACTAAAATAAATTAACTAAAATAAACTAAATAAAAAAAAAATAAACCTAAATAAAAAATAAATAAATAAATTTTAAAGAAAAACTAAACCATCGATACTTAAATTTTAAACAAAATCCTAAACCCAAACCCTAAAAATAAATTAACCTAAACCTAAACCAAAAACCTAAACTAAAACTAAACCCTAAACCATAATTTAAACCATATAAACCCTAAACATAAACTAACCCTAAACCTAAACCTAAACCTAAACCTAAACCCTAAACTAAACCCTAAACTAAAACCTAAACCTAAAACCCTAAACTTAAACCTAAACCCTAAACCCTAAAACCAAATTAAACCTAAACCTAAATAAAAAAACTAAAGCCAAAACCTAAACCCTAACCCTAAACCTAAACCTCTAAACTAAAAAACCCTAAACCTAAACCTTACACCATAACCTAAACCCTAAATAAACCTTAAAAAAAAACCTAAACTTAAAATAATAAACTAACTAAACATAAACCTAAACCTAAACTTAAACCTAAAATTAAACTAAAATAAAAATATAAACTAAAATAAATAAACTAAACTAAATAAAAAATAAAAAATAAACCTAAATAAAAATAAAATAAAATAAATAAACTAAAATAAAAAAAGATAAATTAAAAAACTAAATAAACTAAACCAAAATAAAATAAAACCTAAATCTTAAAAAATCTAAACCTAAATATAAATAAACCTAAACTTAAACTATAAAACCTAAACTAAACTAAACCTAAACCCTAAAATAAAACCTAAACAAACCCTAAAACCTAAACCCTAAACTAAATAAACCCTAAACCTAAACCTAAACCTAAAATATAAATTAAAATAAAAAACACAAAACTAAATAAATAAAATAAATAAGAATAATAACTAAATACCAACAAATCCTAGATCTAAAAAAGAAAGGTAAAAAATAAAATATGGTGGTGGATTAAAAAAAATATGTAGGTGGTGGTAACTGGTTAAGATGGGAGTGATGGAGGTTATAAAATAAAAGAGATGGATATGATGGTCGATCCCTACTAAGATAAATAGAAAAGAATAAACTAAATATGAAATATAGTAAACTAAATATCTATTTTGACTATGTAAAATATTTTATTTATGTCATCAACTTAAAAAATCACTTGGTTGATGAAATAAAAGAAGAAATGTTGACTAATTTGTTCTATGTTAAAACTAAAACCCTAAACCCTAAACTAAATTTGAACCTTAAACCAAAACCTAAACCTAAAATAAAAGAAATAAAAAAAACTTAAACCCTAAACCCCAACCCTAAACCCTAAACCCTAAATCCTAAACCTACAATCCTAAACCCTAAACCTTAAACCTACAACCCTAAACCCTAAACCCTAAACCTAAACCTGAAACCCTAAACCTTATATCCTAAAAATTAAACCCTAAAACCTAAACCTAAACCCTAAACCTTACCCTAAATCCTAAACCTTAAACCCTAACCCTAAACACTAAACCTAAACCCTAAACCTAAACCAAAACCTAACCTAAACCTAAACCCTAAACTAAAATAAAACCTAAACCTAAACAAATAAAACATAAAATAAATAAATAAATAAAACCTAAATAAAAATAAAATAAAAAAAAATAAACCTAAACTAAAACCAAAACCTAAACCTAAAAATAAAATAAATAAAAATAAATAAAAAACTAAACTAAATAAAAAAAAATAAAAATAAAAAAAATAATCTAAAAAACTAATTAAAATAAAACTAAATAAATAAAATAAAACAAACCTAAAAAAAACTAAATAAAAAACCAAAATAAAAAAATAAACCTAAAAAATAAATAAAAATAAACCTAAACCCAAACTAAAATAAAAAAACCTAAACCTAAACTATAAAACCTAAAAAATAAACCTAAATAAAAAAAAACAAACCCTAAATTAAATAAATCAAAACCTAAACCCTAAACCCTAATAAAACTAAACCTAAAAAAAAAATAAAATAATTAATTAAAAACTAGTTAAACCAAACCTAAAAATCAACCAAAATAAAGAACTAAACTAAATTAACCTAAAATAAAATAAATAAATAAAATAAAAATAAACCTAATAAAATAAAAAATAAACTAAATAACCTAAAGAAAAAAAAATCAAACCAAACCAATCTTAAACCCTAAACCAATAAACCTAAAACCAAACCCTAAACCCTAAATAAACTAAAACCATAAACCCTAAACCCTAAACCTAAACCTATAAAACTAAAACCCTAACCTAAACTAACCATCCTACCTAAAACTCCAAACTAAAACTAACTAATAAAAACTAAACTTTAAACCAAACCCTAAACCCTAATTATAACCTAAACCCTAAATCGTGTCAAACCTAAAACCTTAAACCCACTTGAAATAAATAAAATAAAAATAAAAATAAACTCAACTAAAACATAAACCTAAACCTCTAAACAAAAAAAAACTAAAATAAACTAAACCAAAATAAATAAACTAAAAAATAAAAAAAATAAAAATAAACCAAAATAAAAAATAAATAAAAAAATAACTAAAGATAAACCTAAACCTAAACCTAAACTAAACTAAAACCTAAATCCCTAAACCCTAAAAACCCTAAACCCTAAACCCTAAACTATAATCCACAACATTAATCCTAAAACCCTAAACCCTAAACCCTAAACCATAAAACCTAAACCTAAACCTAAACTAAAACCCTAACCCTAAACCTAAACCTAAACCCTAAACCCTAAATTTAAACCCTAAACCCCTAACCTTAAACCCTAAACCCCAAAACCAAAACCTAAACCTAAAAAATATAAATTAAAAATAAACCTAAACACAAAACCTAATAAACCCAAAATAAATAAAAATAAACAATCAAAAACCTAACCTAATACTAAAACTAAATAAATATTTTAACTAAATAAATAAACTAAAAAATAAAAATAATAAAATATAAATAAAAAGAAAATCCTTATAATAAAAATAAAACCTAAACTCAATTTATGTCAAACTTAAAAATAAACCTTGATGAAATAAAAGAAGAAATGTTGACTCAATTTGTTCTCTAAAATAAAACTTAAACTAAAAAAAAATTTAAACCTTAAACCTAAACCTAAACCTAAAATAAAAAGAAATAAAAAAAACTTAAACCTAAACCTAAACCTAAACCCTAAACCTAAATCCTAAATAAAATAAACCCTAAACCTAAAATAAACACTAAACCTTAAACCCTAAAATAAAACCCTAAACCTAAACCTAAACCTTAACCATAAATAAAAACCTAAACCTAAATTAATAAATAAATAAATAAACTAAAATAAATAAAAAATAAACTAAATAACCTAAAGAAAACTAAACCTATCGATGATAATTTTAAACAAAATCCTAAATCCCAAACCCTAAATCTTAAACTCTAAACTAAGTTTAAACTACAACTAAACCTACAACCCTAAACCCTAAACCTAAACCCTAAACACTAAACTATAACCATAAATAAACCTTAAACCATAAACCCTAAATTAAAATCCTAAACTAAACCTAAAGTTTAAACCTAAACCTAAACCTAAACCCTAAACCCTAAACTAACCTTAAACTATAAACCCTAAACCTTAAAACCCCTAAACCCTAAACCCTAAAGTCCAAACCCTAAACCCTAAAAACCATAAATCCTAAAGCCTAAACATTAAACCCTAAACCCTAAACCCTAAACCCTAAAACTCTAAACCCTAAAACCCTAAACCCTAAACCTTAAACCTTAAACCCTAAACCATAAAAACCTAAAAACCTAAACTTAAAGTAAATAAAACCTTAAAATAAATAAAGAAATAGACCTAAACATAAATAAAATAAATAAAATAAAATAAAATGAAAACCTAAACTAAAACCTAAACCTAAACTTAAAAAATAAAATAAAATAAAATAAACTAAAATATAATAAATAAACCTAAACTAAACTAAAAAAATAAAATAAACTAATAAAAAAACCTAAATAAAATAAAATCTAAACATAAAATAGAATTAAAAACTTAAAGTAAAATAAAATAGAAACTAAATAAAAACTTAAACCTAAAAAATAAACCTAAAATAAACCAAAAAATAAATAAAAATGAAACCCAAGTTAACTAAAATGAAAACTAAACCTAAAATAAAAATAAAATAAATAAAATAAAATAAGCCTAAACCTAAATTAAAAAAAACTAAACTAAAATAAATAAAACCTAAACATAAACCTAAACCCTACACTAAATAAGATAAAAGAAAAAACTAAAAAAACTTAAACCTAAAAAATAAAATCTAAAAATAAACCTAAAATAAAAACCTAAAACCTAAAACCTAAACCCTAAACCATAAAAAGCTAAAAACCTAAACCTAAACTAAATAAAAAATATAAGTAAAATAAATAAAAAAACCTAAACCGAAATAAAATGGAAAAATAAAATAAAATAAATTTTAAACTAAACCAAAACCTAAACCTAAAAAATTAAATTGAAAAATAACAACTAAACTAAAATAAAATAAATAAAAAACCTAAACTAAACTAAACTAAGAAATAAAACCTAAATAAAATAAAACTAATGTCAAAATAAAATAAAATAAACCTAAATTAAAATACAATAAATAAAAAACATAAATTTTAAAAATAAACCTAAAAATAAAACCTAAAAAAAAACTTAAACTCTAACAAAAAATAATAAACATAAAATAAAAACAAAATAAACTTAAACTTAAACAAAGATAAACTAAACTAACATAAATATAAACCTAAACCTATGCCCAAAATAAACTAAACGTAAACCTAAACTAAAAATAAATAAAATAAACTAAAAATAAACCTAAACCTAAACTTAAAAATAATACCAAAAAATAAACCTATAAATAAAAACCTAAAACCTAAACCTAAAAATATAAAATAAAACATAAACCTAAAAAATAAAATAAAAATAAAACTAAACTAAAAAATAAACCTAAACCTAATCCTAAACCTAAAAAATAAAGTAAAAAGTAAGAAAAAAAAACTATACTAAGTAAAAAATAAAAATAAACCTAAATAAAAATAAAAAAATAAAATAATATAAAAAAAACTAAATAAACCTAAACTTTTTGGTTTTAAAAATATAAAAAAATAAAAATAAATAAAACCAAATAAAGAACAAACCTCAACCCTAAACCTAAACCCAACAACCCTAAACCCTAAACCTACCACAACCCTAAACCATAAACCCTTAATTTAAATAACCCTAAACCCAAAAAACCCAAAACCTAACCCTAAACTTTTAATCCCTAAACCTAAACCTAAACCCTAAACCCTAAAACCCTAAACCCTAAATCCTAAACCCTAAACCCTAAAACCTATAACCCTAAACCTTAAATGAAAAACCCTAAACCCTAAACCCTTAACCATAAATCCTAAACTAACCCTTAACCATAAACCCTAAACTAACCTTAAACCATAAACCTTAAACTAAGAATAAGCAGAACCTTGATGCCAGGAACATCTCCTTCAACTAGTCTTAATCTAGATCTGGCGGTGGAGGCGAAGGCGGAGGCTGCGGTTATCATAGTGGTTGTGGGGGATTTGGAGGTGTTGGTGGATATGGAGGTGGTGGTCAGAGTAGTGGTGGTTATGGAGGGACGAGGAGTAACAGATGTTACATATGTGGTGGTGACGGAGGGAGAGATCGGGGATATGGTGGTGGATCCCGCTACTTGAGAGGTGGGGGTGGTTCTGATGTGAACTAGAGAAATTGAAGAACGACTAATTTGGTCTGCTGTTATGGAACTGTTTCTTTACAGTAGAGATAGTTCTACTTATCTAGAGATTTTGATTTGTTGTATGGGTGCTTATTTTTTATCTATGTCATCGTATGTGTCTTAGAAAACTTGGGGTGCTACTTGGTTGATGAAATCAAAAAGAAGAAATGTTGAATCTGAATTTATTTCCTCTTAAAAAACTTAAATACTAAACCCTAAACCTAAAATCAATACCAAAAACCCTAAACACTAAACCCTAAACCCTAAACCCTAAAAACATAAACCCTAAAACCTAAAAACTATAACCCTAAGCCCTAAACCATAAACCCCAAACCCTAAACCTAAACCTTAAACCCTAAACCCTAAACTAACCCTAAACTCTAAACCATAAGCTAAACTAAACCTAACCTAAACCCTAAGCCTAAACCTTGAATAAAGAAGTCATTAGTATATCTAAATAATGAATTAATCCTAACATAGTTATGGTAGCAAAGAAAATGTCATAAAGAGACTTTCCCTTGATTAGAGATTTGAATACCATAAACCCTAACCCTAAATCATATTATAATACCATATATTATAGTATAATGTAGCATCATATATTTGAGCATGTAGTGAAGTGTTTTTGGATGTTATAAGATGTTTTGAAATGTTTTAGTATATTATAGTTTTGTGCCCTATAGTCTATATTAATATAAATCATAAAAATATTGATTTAATAGATCAGTTGATTAAATTTGTTAAACTTGAAGTGGGAATTAGGTTGTAGTACCAAAGGTGTGCTACTCCACTTGTAGTCTAAAAAGTAAGATTTTATGTTCAAAATAAATATTATATGTTGTAGCATAGTATAGCATCATATATCATAATATATTGTTCTGCGCATTTTAAATTCTTTTAGTATTTTACAATCATGCAGTCGAGCGTACACTAGCATTATTTATAAAAATGTTGATTTAGACATTAAAATGGTGGAATTTGGCTAAATTCATAATAGGTAGAGCATGGCATCATAATATATTATTTCAATCTAAAATATGTAAGTGATACTACTAAAATATATAGTTTTTTATTGTTTAGACTAATTTTATGATTTTTTTATCTTAAGCAATCCCTTGTGATGTGATATGAAATATAATACAATATAATATGTTATAGTGTATTATATTATAGGATGCCATAACATAGTGTAGCATCATGCATTATGGCATATTATGTATTATTACTTATTGTTTAGCAAATTTTAGTTTGTTATAGTATGATGTAGTAGAGTTTGTACTGGTATAATTCATAAAAATATTGATTTATAGTGAGATGATGGGATTTGGCCAAATTTAAGGTAAGTAAGCTTTAGGGAACATCATTGGGGATGTGTTATGGTGTGTCATTTCATCAAAAGAATGGAATTTTGTATCCAAAATAAATGTTCATTTCTTCAACCAAATTTTATAAATTTTTTGCTTAAAGTGATTCATTTTAAGGTGTAATGTAAGATAGTATATTATATGAAAGCATATTAAAATATAATGTACATAAAATATAACTTCAATATATATATATGTATGTGGTGGCATGTTACTAAATGTTATTATACATTTTAGTATGTTTTACTTTTGTTATAATACATTTGGTCAAACTCACAAAAATGTTAATTTGAAGGTTGAGATGGAAGAATTTGGCCAAATTCAAGGTACACACCAAAAAGCAACACCAAAACTATGCTATTTTGTACCATTTTTAATAGAAAAATAACAATTTTACATCCAAAATGAACATTATTCATATTTTGAGGAAATTTTGTTATTATTTTTTAAGTGATTCTAATGAGGTGTAATGTTAGACAATATATTATATTATAGCAAATTATAATATAACATCATATATTATAATATAATATAGTGTGTTAATTCACACTATAATATGTTTAGCATGATATTGTATAGTTAGTTTGAGCTTGCACCAAAAATCATAAAATGTTGATTACAATGTTAAGATGATGTAATTTGAATGAATACATTGTTAGGATTTTGATTGAAGTATTAAAGGTGTGCAAAAGAGAAGAAATAAGATTTGATGAGATTTTCATGTCAAGGACATGGAGGGAGATCCACTAGGGATCACACATGCATTGGACATGACATGGGAGGGGTCTATATCGAGGCATAGAAGAAGAAAATCTATGAGATAAGGTTTGAATTTGATTTGATTATATGATTTTGGAAAGAAGATCCATATAAGAATCTATAATCCACAAGGATTAAGATTGAATTGAATTTAATTTATTTTATTTTAATTGATGTGGAGGCATATCTAAGATATGGGCTCGAGTCCACTGGGATCGGTATATGAACCTTCCACTAGGGAAGCGTGGCTATCCATTGGGATTGATTTGAGTTTGATTTCATAGATTTGTTTGGGATGTATCCATGGAATAAGAGTTTGGTTGGATTTCTTTGATTTAGACTCTACAGGGAGTTGGTTTAATTTCCACCGGGAGGTTGGTTTTGAATTTGATTTGCTTGACTTGTTTTATATATGATTTGGGGCTCCGGGAGAAGGGTGTGATTTAACTCCACTTGAGAAAATCATTGGGTTTTAATTAATTTGAGTAATGTATGGACCCCTATGGTGCATGGAACCCATTGAGAAGGGGCTATATCGCCTTGACCTACCTCAGTTTACAAATCCAAAGGGATAGTCTACCTATATAGGTAGCTAGCCAACCTAAGGGGTTGCCTTCAATGTGTAAATGCTTGTGATAGAAGAAGGCATAGCAGACTTACATCTTCCAAAGTGAGGAACAACCATTGGGTGACTATGTTGATGCACAATAAATCAAACCTAACTAGGTGACTACAGTGAATGCCATTGGGGACTTATGTCAACTCAAAAGTAGTCGTGATTAATTTTATCTTAATTTCATGTGATTTGATATGGTTATTTGGTTTAGTTTGATTTTGAATTGGGCATATCCACTAGGATGTGAGCGATCAAATTTGATAGATTTAATTTATGGACCATGTCGGTGATGGACCCACCAAGAAGGGGCTATATCGGACTTGCCCTATCTTAGATTTACAAATCCAAAGGGATACTAGGCCATGGGGTAGAGCTAGCCAACCTAAGGGGTTGCCTTTCGTGCAATGGTGCTAGAAGAAGGCATAGTAGACTTACATCTTCTAAAGTGGGAACAACTCAGGGTGACCTATTGGCACAACAAATCAAACCGACTTAGGGTGACTACTAAGTGAATGCCGCTAGGACTTATATCAACTCAAGAGTAGTTAGATTCTATAGGGAGTTTTGCACCCTAAAGATAAGATGCCTGCTGAGAAAAGGTACCTAGGGTGTCCTCCTAATCCACAAGTGAATATATATTTATTTATATCTTGTTTGAACCCTAGGGACCAACTAAGAAGGCTATGTCTTTTGACCTATCTCAGATTTATCGACCAGAGAATATGCACATCCAATGGATTCTCCAACCAGGGTGGTACTAGAAAGGGGAACTATCCAACTGAGTAACCTGGTAGTGTCTAAATGGGGTCACAAAGGATGATCCAAATATAGTGCCCATAGGGAGGTGTTGCTAGGGAGTTATCCTAAGCCCTAGAAAAGAAAGCTTATAGGTGTATGGCCAACTCAAGGAGAAAGTGCACTTACATCCCATGAGTGGTGTATCCTAAGGTGTGAGAACCAACCAACCTAAGGTGTATCCATTAGCATGAGTGGTGTATCCATCAAGATAGTGAGAACCAACCAACCTAAGGTGCCGTGTGCAATCAATCTAGAAAGAAAGCATGTAGGCTTACAACTTTCCAAGTGGAACATCATCGATAGTCTATCATTGGGATGATGCTATCAACGAAGAGACTACTAAGTGGAGCCTCGAGGAAGGAGGACCGACTTGAAGTAAGAGGAAGGAGCCACTAATTATCCTAAACCTCAAATATACTCACCATTAGTGCGAAGGCTAATCCAAGAAGAAAGTAGTAGACTCACATCCTCTTAAATGAAGCCAACATGAGGTAGCTTATCAATAAGTAAGGCCTACCAAACTAATAAGGCACTCATATGTGTGTAGTAGCCAAGTAAGAAAGGAAAGCATAGAAGACTTACATCCTCCAAAGCAAGAAGACCTCTCGGGTGACACACTAGCAGGGCAGCACAGTCACCTAGAGCTACTCGAGTGAGTGTCTCTGAGCATTATCTCAACTCAGTAGCCCAAGACAAAAAGATATTGTGTTTGTTTTATATGTTTGTGTGTAGTTTGTTTGTGTTGTGATGATGAAGGATAGGATGCACCGGTTCCTTACACCTACCCTAAACACATCATGGATTCATAAATAAGAATACTTTCAACATGGAAGAGATTGAATTAGAAATGAATTTTCATTGATGATAATTATTTTCAAACATGATTTATAATATTTCTTTAAGTAGAGCCCATTGATTGGAAGCATTGGGCACTCTCCTTATGATTAATAAGTGATAAGATCCTCCTTGGTAGGCCTTCTATGGAAAAGGGCCTTCCCAAGTGGGTTCAAACTTGCCTCCCATCTTACGATGCAATAAATCTCCTTAGAACTAAAATAAGCTCTCTACTTGAAAAGCTCTAGGATGGACCAACTTGTTGTGAGCTTGAATCATTTTAGCTTTATACAACTGAGGTTTTGGCATGCTAGTGCCTCTCCTCCAAACCTTAAGCTTCTTCTACAACTTGGCATTTTACTTTTGTTGTGATCTTGCTACCCACACTATCCTTAGTGATGGAGTTGGACTTCTGGTAGAGCATCTTGGACCCATACACTAAGGAGAAAAGATTAGACTAAGTTGGAGTTCTATATGGTGGGTAGGCCCACAAGGCTTCAACTACCGCTTGCCATGTCACTTATTATTGTCAAGTGTCTTCTTTACTATTTAAATGAGAGTTTTGTTGAAGGCTGCTAACCAAGCCCTGGGTAGTTGATGGTAATATCTCCACCTGTTATATCTCTAAAAAGTTATTGATCTGGTGCTATTGAATGTAGTACCATTATTAGATATAATTCATCGAGGCACTCTGAACCTATATACGATATGGTTCCTAATAAATTAGAGCACATGCTGAGCTGTGACCTCTCAGAACAGAATCACCTTCACCCATTTGGAAAAGTAGTAGAAGCTAAGATGAACCAATGACCCTTGAAGAAGGAGGATCAATCGACCCACTATGTCGGGTACCCCAACACTGAAATGGCCATGAGGAAATGTAGGATGTAGAATTGGGTGGTTGGTGTAGACCACACCATGTATTTGACATTGGTGGCATTGCCTAGCATCCATGCAATCTTTGATCATGGCTGAGTATCCTAGTCTGATCTTGGCTTTCATCTTGACCGATTGGTTGGCTCCATAATAGTGTACCTTATTCACCATCATACAAGCTTCATGCTTGTCTAAATAATGTAACCACATATGAAAGTCTTGGTACAAGACACCATCCACAAGAGCATAGAAAGTGCGCTTTCATCTGATGGGCTTGGGACTTCTTTTGAGGTAGTTTGCCTTTATTTCGGTAATCCATGAATGGTTGCCTCCAATCTAACTCCTCATCCTTCTTGGCAATAGTAACTTCCCCTTCAAGAGAGTACTTTTGATGAGTTCAATATCAATAAGTGATAAGACTTGTCTATTTTGGATCTTTATTGATATGGACTCATCCTCCAGACATGCCAACTCCTTGACAAGCTTGGAAAAAGCATGTATTATGACATTCTCTCCTCGAGGAATCTTATAGATGGTAACCTTTGGGATTTGGGCCAACAACTTCATGGTGTACTTATGGTAGTGATGAAGCTTGGGCTTTATAACCTTATAGACCATGAATTTGGTTGATAACTAGCTAAGAATCCAAAGATGTTAATTTTATAGATGCTGTAACTAAATTACAATCAGCTCATATTCTTCATTGTTAGTGCAAAGATTGGACAAATAATATGAGAATCTCATCACATCACCTAGTTAAGAGAACTATTCTACCCGCCTTTCCGAATAGTAGATTATGGTTCTTCTCCTCTTGAGAGGAAGCCACACCATCAAAGTACATCTCACAATGAATGCTAGTATCCCTAATGATTTGTTCATTGGGAGATCATCACTAAGAGTGGAGATGAAAGTGGTGTCCGCTAAGAAATCTAAGCTTATCCTTTCGCACATAAGTTTAAGAAGGTAATGTCAAATTATGAGATCATGGAATCCAAACCATCCGATAGCATCGTCAATGAGATACTATAGTGGATTGATCCTAGAGATTAAGTTCACCTTATGAGGAAGCATGTAGTGTTGTAGATTTTGGGATGCAAAGATTAAAGCTAGCAATGCTTCAATGGGTCAATAATTAGCCTTAGGGATTAGATGGTTGAGGTAGTAGTGTATTTTCCTTCCTTCATCATTGGCTTAGCCAACAAAGCACCAAGGAGTCATCTAACAAAGAGTGTAAAGTATGGGTTTGCTCGATAAGGCTACTAATGGGACCATTCGTAATGCTTGATGTCTTCAAAGGCATGCTCACACTTATCACTTAAACTTGGCATCCTTTTGACAAGTCGAGAATGGTGTCATCTTCCATAAGTTGGATATAAAGCATCTAGATATGCCAATTCTTGAATGATCTAAGTTGAGTTAAACTTTAGGGTGGAATTTCTAATATTGATATTCTCGATCGATTTCCCCTAGTGTGGACAACAAACCCAAGGAATTTCTTGAAGCTACTCAATGCACATTTGTGGGGTTCATTTTGAGGTTAAATTATCTTAACTATTTGAAAACTACTCTCAAGTCAAAGAGATGGTCTTTTCTACTTTTGACCACAAGATCATCATATACTGACTGTTGATGAATGAGTTCATAAGATTCATCAGCCCATGGTATGTAGCATCGGCATTTTAAGGCATGAATGTATAATATTTTGTGGTTCTAAAAGTAGTGTTTCTTTCATCTGGGGCCATCTTTATTTGTTATATCTAGATGAGCCATCGTAAGAGAAGACTATGAGATGAGGCAATGTCCACCATCAACCCGATTGGTAGGAAATTCATCTTTTGGACATGCTTATTTAAATCTAAAATACATGTGAATTGACCATTCTTTTCTTAATGGATGACACTAACCAAATAGTATTTTTCTTCCGGATGAAGCTAGCATCAATTTCTTGACTTCATAAATGATTCTATGTCTAATTGTATGCATCAGAGCTTTTGATAGGGTTAGTAGGCTCTATTCTAGTTTATGGATCTACATTAGAGCCAATCCGGCATCTCTTCATAACTCCATGCAAAGTAGTCCTAAACTTAGTCAATAGCCTAACCATGTCATTTTCATTTCAACAAAGAACTGATGTATGTCGATGGATTCTTCTAGTTCCTAGATTTCTTTTGAGCTCATCGATGGTTGACTTGATCTCTCTTCAAACTCTAGTGCATCTTTGATTCAAAATCATAGGATCATCTAAGTTTCTAAGCATAGCTCCTCATATGAGTTAATGTGATTTGAAAAGAACCTATCGATGAATGATTGGTGATGACTAAGTATTCATCATCATTGGAACTATACCAAATGTCCTTGATTGAGAGCTTTTGCATTTGTTCTTCCATATTCTTTTGAAGTATCCTGACTTGTTTTGACCAAGTATGTGGATTAACCCTTTCTTTGCTAAATTATGAACACAAGGCAAGTACCAATCAAAAGGTAATTCTATTAAATCTTTATATGAATCATCCTCAAGTTCTACATCAACTTGACTTGAGGATGATGCTCCCAAAAAGAACCATGAGTCTTCACACCGGATGACTTAGGGCTTCCTTAACTACCAAACCTTAGCTTTTGAGAGGAAAGTTAAAGCTGGTTCCAAACCCATGTAACTATTTCACATAGACTTGGATACACTTATGCTTTGAGAGCCATTTTCACCTCTGCTCAAGTGTCACCTCTAGGGAATCTAAGAGAAGAGTCGTGGTGTGTTAACCATATAAGACTCAACCCATGAACTATTCTAAGTCTATATGGATAGTAGGTGTACTGGGTATGGGACATATCTTCTATTGTGGCCAATGAGGTTTTCCACTTGGACCTCTAAATTGCCCTCTTCCTCACCTGGAGGTCAAGTCATCCTACCCATATATTCTAAATGGAGTAATGAACATGGGTGGAATTAATATCAGCTCACTTCCTCCTCCAAGTTTATTTTCATTCCCTTTATTTTCTTTTTTTTCATTTTCTTTCTTTTTTTTTTTCTTTTTCTCTTTTCTTTTCTTTTTTCTTTTCTTTATTTTAAACTTTGGCCAAGTTCATGAGAGACTTGTTGATTTTGAGGGAGGTAGTTCATCCTCATATATGCACCTCATGAACTATAAATGGCTTGAGATCTCCTTTAACACATAATCCCACCTCTCACAAACTTCATACATTGATGTAGAGAGGATGGAACTATGTTGTTCTCATGTATCCATGGTATCCCAAGCAAAGTGTTGAAAGATGTCTATAATGTGAAACTTGCTTCAGCCAATCATCTATCTCCAAGGTAACACTATGGAGCCTAAGGCCTATGGACCCCACTTTTTGAGTGCATAATTCAATCTTCCCATATTAGACTTAGTAGACACTAAGACTTCCTAAAGTCACTTCTAACAGATAAACACTTAACCTTAAACTTAGAAGGGTTAACTTAGGATTAGGTTATGCCTTGGATGAAGATAATCTACACCTACAAACCCAAATCCAATCCATGTTCACCTTCTCAAACCAAACCTCAAGTTCAATTCAAACATCAAATTCAAATCCAAATCCAAACCCAGATTCCAAAACCAAATGATTGAAGCCCATGATCAAATCCAAACTTGAAACCCTTCCTAAGTATATGCCTATCCCATGGACTTAGCCAAATCTTAATCCAAATCAATCAAAATCAATTGATTTTGTAATAAACAATTTATATATTCAACTTCCTAAATATAAATCAAATCTACATTCAAATAATCAAAACTAAATGAAATTAAATTAAATTAAAAACTTCCTAAGCCATATGACCTATCCCATGGACTTAGCAAATCTTAATCCAAATCAAGTCAAACAATTGATTTTCTACAAATCAATCATATTTTCAATCATCTTCACAAATTTAAATGAAATATACATTTAAATAATCAAAACTAAATCAAACCAAATCAAAATCCAAACCTAAGCCACATGACCTAACTCCATGGACTTAGCCAAATTCTTCAGTCCAAAATCCAAATTCAATTGATTTTCTCAGTAATCAATCATACCTTCAATCATATTCACAAATATAAATGAAATCTACAATCATCATGCCAAACCAAAATCAACCTAAGTCAAACCAACTTAACTTTTGACTTGAAATGTTCAAATGAACCAAAACCCATTTGAACCAAAATTGCAATTGAATTTATATATCAATCCCAAATCCATATATAAACTCAACTAAATAAAACTCAACCAAAAAATCAAGCCAACTAAACCCATTAATCTTTGACAAAGTGGCCAATTTGACCTATTTGAGTAAGTTCTAATCCTACCCAAATTGATTGAACCAAGTCATCAAAACCTCCCATCATGATTATTGATCACCTAGGTTGATTATCACAAATTGTCAAACCAAGTCAACCTAGTCATTTGACCAAGTCAACTAACCCATATAAAAACCCAAACTAAAATTGCAACCTAAGCCAAATCCCTTGAAACCAATGATTCATACCAAATCAAAATCAATATTTGAATGACTTGACCTTCAATTGAGTCAAACCAATTGGATCTTGACCAAGTTGACCCAAATTGACCTAAAAGACCAAATTTCAAATCAAAATATAAAATAAATTGATTGAAATGGCTCTTTCATTCCAAATTGATTGTTGAACTTGACCAAAGCCATGATTAAACAATTGACCTACTTAGCCCAAATTGACCTAAAGGCTTAAGTAAATAAATTAAAACCAAATCTAAATTAATTGAAACCAAAGCCTATAATCATCTTCAATTGGTCAACTAAACCCAAACCAACACCCAACCTAAGCTAATAATTTGGTCAAATTTAACTTAACCCATTTGACCCAAATGAATTTAAATGAGCAAAATCAAATAAGCTAAACTAAACCAAACCAATTGAACCAAAACATCCTAAATGATAATATGAACTTCAACCCTTGTTTGACCCAATTTGACCAATTGGTCAACTTGACAATGTAACCCAATTTGACTTAAATGAGTCAAATTGAGCCAAACCTAACCAAATCAACTAATTGACTTGAAATTTTGACCCACTTTGGCTCATTTCAAATATGTCCAAATCAAATAAATGCCAAATGATCAATCTACCTTGGGTCAAAGGAATCACATGAGACAAATCACCCATGTAAGTGATCATTTCCTTGGCCACTTAGTACTCTCTCAATGGGTCCACCTAGGCACTAGGACACTACCTAACCTAACCCAAGGGGTGGTTGGCCATGACCCATGGGAGGTAAAATCACCACCTCCCATTGGAGCATTTAAAACTCATAGGACACCCATGATTCCTCCTTGGCAACCACCTCCACACCTTCAACTGACCAAAGCCTAGCCTACTCACCTCTTCCTTGCCACCCATGACTCTTTGAGATGGCTGGATTGCCATTAGAAGCCAAACCTGATCCCACCATATGATTAAGATGAAGGGGGGTATACACCCCCTGGTTTCCACTTAAAAACACACAAATATTGTTCCTCAGAGCCCTAGCTACCCAAGATGAACCACTAGAGCCATTCCCTAACTTGTCAAGCTCATTCCTTGATTGAAAAATTCCATTCCATCCCAGGACACTCCCATTTAGACCAACTTCCATTTCTCCATCAAACTCAAATTAACTTTGTACACCTTTAAGCTTCAGCAAGAACAAATCATCTCCCAAGCTTTCCGAGCACCAGAGGTGGGACTTTGAGCAAAGTAGAGCTCCAAATCATTGGTTCATGGCCTTCCGAGTGAACATTGAGGAATTTATCTAATTGCTGCTCAATCAGGATTCATCTCTCCTAGATTAAGTTTTCTCAATCATTCAAGCCGCCTCTTGAGCTCCAGAAGGTATGCTTCCAAAATTAGGCAAAATGGGTTGGAGCTTTTGAAGAAAACTTGCATCTCATGTATCTTGACCATTGGATCCCCTTCATCGATGTGAAGGTGTGGGATCCTTTTGAGTTGATCCAAGCTCGTAAGTTCGGATCAAGTGAGCAAGGATGGACTCATTCTCCTCACTTGCTTGATGTTAGATCACACAATCGCCTATTCATGTGATCAAAATGGACGATCGTGATTAGATCAACTAGATCAATATGATTTAATCCTATGAAGATGTGGAATAATCATAGCTGTCCGATCTTAGATCATGATGATGAGAAAAGCGCATCTACCGCCACCATAGGCACCGAATAAAGTTTTGGTAGCCAACTCACGCCATGTGGAAAGTTCACGGCCACACATGGCCAACAAAATTAGTTTTAATTAGGCTTAATTAATCATTTTAATGGTCAAACTTTAAACCTAAAACATCATAGAGAATTAAAAAAGCAAATAAATACTCATTTTAATAATATTTTATAGAGAATTAATTAAAATGATCTTAACAATTTTGAATAGTAATTAAAGTTTAATTATAAATTAATTTGCTTAATTACTCTTAATTACTTTAGAAATTAATTCCAAATTTTATGAGTTAATTTAGGAATCTCTGCCTCCCATGATTTTTTGGGATTTATTGCTCACTTAGAAAATTGACTAATTAAACCTTAACTACTTTTAAGTTAAATGATTAATTAATCCCATGAACAAGTAATAAATTAGTTAATTAAGTTTATTAATCATTGTTCTACAATAAGTGAACAAGGAATAGGGTTGTGACCTTTCCAAGTTCATTTTACCCCTTTAAAATGAAATTAACTAATATTTAATTAAATTAAATCACTTAGTCCCTTAAATTAACTATCAATCTTGTTAATAGTCCCCTTTATTTCCTGATAATTGAAAAGTTATTTTCCATGCATATCATGTTGGCTCATAATTATTTAGCTAATTACATTAAGGTGACATAAGTAAGGGTATTTCAAACTATTCAACTTAATTAACCCATAAAATCAACTTCATTATATTTCCTTAAATTAAATCAAATCACTAATATAGAATGGGTTTAAATAACAAGTGATGAGTTCTGTTCTCCTTAAAACAAATCAACCAAAACTTAATTATTGAGGTTTGTTTAAATAATCTTATTTGATTTGATTGTCCAACTAGTTTGGTTGAATGAATCACATGCTTATATTTGATTGTCCCTTCCATAATAAATTTGGTATGTCATTTGAATTCATGCATCCATCTTTTCAAAATCAAGTAAAATAAAATGGATTTCCTTTATGTAACTTGATTTAATTTAATATATGAATGGCTATAATCACTATTAAATCCAAATGTATTCAAAAGCTTATAAATGAATAATAATATGTGTTATGATGCTAGTTATAAATACATAAGAAATGCATGCTTATAGCTTAAGTTTATGAATGTTGAGTACTCTTCCTATTTGATTGATTTATATAAGATTGAATGTTAATGGGTATATATGAACATCCTAGGAACACTTTTAGCTGAAGGAGGTCATTTGATTACCTCACTTGGTTTAACAAATACCATTTGATTTCATTCTTATGTATTTCAATATTAGAATTTAGATAGAGCTTTAATTCATATATATAAATGATTCAATAAAAAATATACAATCGCATAGTTTTCTTTCCCTCATTTATGTATACATCCATGTGTGTCCAAGAAAATAAAGTATATAGTAAACATCCCAATAGGTTTTAGTTACAGGTCATTTGATTACCTCACTTCCCTTGTTTAACAATGACATCTTGCCTATATCTATGTACATGTATATGTATATGTGATTAGTGAATGAAAATCCCATTTTACATTATAATTGCATGCATTCATAATTGACAAAGTGGTTGAATTAATTATCCATATGATTTGAGCTTACATCCTATGTTCATGTATACAAATTTACATGTTTGAATGCAAATGGGTATATAGTCCAACATCGAGAATACGAGGTTTTAGCTAGCTCCAAGGAGGTCATTTGATTACCACTTTTGGTTTAACAAACACATGCCTATTTAATTTCATCTTTTGTCCTTTTGGTATAAGAATTTGGATAAAATTTTAAATTAATATGTTTGAATAATTCAATCAAATAAATATATAAACATACACATACATTCATCATTTAAGTGCTAAAATATTTGTAATGTATAGATACACTTAATTAAATTATATGCATAAAAGGAATGATTTAATATATTTCATGTGGTAGTAATTGAATTAAATTATTTTTAAGATGCCCTTCATTTTGAATAGGTTATTTAAAGTGAACCTAAACTTAAGATTTATTAAATCATTTAATAATCCAATCACTAAAGAGAACTAAACCAAATTAATATAATTTTAGAAAGTGACTTAAGGTAGGATGAAAGATGACACCTCTTTTCCTCTTTATAACACTTAGTTGTTAAGTGTAATTAAATGAAACAAAAGAAAACTAAAATTAAAATTCTAAATCAATAAACTACTTCAAGTGAAATCAACCTTTCATGTTAAATTGAATCCTTCTACACTTAGAAAATACACACTAATGCCTAACAAGACTT
Organism: Cymbidium sinense; assembly: GCA_021442155.1. NCBI lineage: Eukaryota > Viridiplantae > Streptophyta > Magnoliopsida > Asparagales > Orchidaceae > Cymbidium > Cymbidium sinense. The sequence continues at coordinate 25,562 of JAKCPB010001856.1, forward strand.
ACCACAGTTTTAATACACTCATTAAAATTAAGTCACCATTTCTAGCTTTAAATTAGATATGAATGATGTGATGTATGTTTTGTTTTATGATGTATTATTTTAGATAATGTTATGTATGTTTCAGAATAATGTTAAGCCAATATTAGCCTAATAATATTTTCACACGGGATTATGGGCTTAAGAGATGCTTAAAAATAAATATAAATGATCTTTTTGCAGTTTGCTTAAATATTTAAGCATAATCCAAGTTATGACAGGTGGGCTTAGTTACCCATGTGTAAGGTGCTAAGTCAAAATTATAAATATAACGCTTGGGATTATATGATATTTAGCTAACCTCCATTTTATATACTTAGATTTACTTTCCACATAAATGTACTTTTTATAATAGAATTAAGATTAGTGCTTAAGATTAGATGAAAATAATTTCCTGGGTGCTGATGCCTTTGAAGCAAGCACCATCCAAATAAAAAAAAGGAACCAAATCAAATAGAGATATGAAGAAAGAAGACCATAGAATTTAATACAATTATAATTATTCTTTAAATTCTAGTTGTATAAGGGTAGATTCTAACTAATCAAAGCCTTTTATTATTTTATGATAATTTATAAATTGTTTGATGTTATGTTGATATTGTGCATTAACCAATGCTTTTCAGTTTCTTAAATGATTGTTGCTTTAATGAGTGGCTTTGATACAATAGCTCTTAGGATAAAAAATAACTTTTCTACAACTAAATCACATAATTAAATTAAATAACTCATAATCTCATCATAAATCCTAAAAAGATAATTAAAAGATTTAGCAACCTCTTAGTTGGTTGTATGTTTCACATCATCCATGCATATTCTTTCACTTGAACATGAAGGATCTCTATACTAAAAGAATGTTTGACCTATGAGGGCATCCCTTGTAGTGAAGAGCCTCTTCTAAATATACCCATAACCTTTTCATCATGCATTTATTAAGAACCACCTATCAAAATAATGTGTCTAAAATGAAAAATTTGAAAAGATTTGCATCTATAAATTAAGTCATATGCTCATACCACTAATGCTTTAATCTCTGAGTGAACTTGGTTTCTAATTAAATAACTACCCTAGCTATCTTGTAATTCATAAGGCTAGACTACATGGTTTCAAAATCATAAATGCCTACCCTGATTATAGAAGTTACAATTTATTCTCTCTTGTGGAAAAACCCTTATCATCCTGATTTAAATGCTTAGCTAAAAGCTCCCTAGATTTAGGATCCATGGTAGCTATTTCCTTCAGATGAGCATAAATCATCATACATTCCTAAACCTGTTGGTGGACTATAAGCTCTAGTAATAATTAAATTTCAACTCAAAAATATAAATCTCCTCAACTTCAAAATTATAAAGCCTAACCTTAGATAGATTAATGCTCACTAAATTTTCATGAGCATTTCCTACATTTTATTTGGATTAAAAGTATTCTCCTAAACTTCCCAATTGATTTTCCAAATACAACCAATTGATTAATTTTCTTAGATGATAATTGCTACTAATCGAGTATTCTAAATTTCATCTAAATGTAATTAATAAACTAAATAAACCAAAATAAATAAACCATAAATAAAAAAAAATAAATAAACCATAAACCTAAAATAAAAATAAAATAAATCTTAAACTAAAAACCTAAACCCTAAACCCTAAACCTAAACAAACCCTAAACCTAAACCCTAAATTAAATTAAACCTACCTCTAAGTAAAAACTATCCCAAACTAAAATAAACCCTAGCCTTAAACCCTAAACCTTAAACCAAAACATAAACTAAATAAAACCTAAAAATAAAATAAATAAATAAACCTAAATCTAAATAAAATAAAAATAAAATAAAATAAAAGCTTAAACTAAAACCTAAACCTAAACCTAAAAATAAAATAAAATAAACTGATAAAAATAAATTAAAATAGAATAAATAAAAACCTAAATTAAACTAAAAAAATAAAATAAACCTAAGAACAAAAACCTAAATATAATAAAAACTAAATGTAATAAAAAATATAAAAAACCTAAAATAAAATAAAATAAAAACTAAATAAAAACCTAAACTAAAAAATAAACCAAAATAAACTTAAAATAAATAAAAATAAAAAACCTAAACAAAAGAAAAAACCTAAACCTAAACTAAAAAAAAATTAAGCAAATAAAATAAAAAACCTAAATAAAATAAACTAAACTAAAATAAATAAACTTAAACCTAAACCTAAACTAAATAAAATAAATAAACTAAAAATAAAATGTAAACCTAAACTAAAAATACAACCTAAAAAATAAAAAAATAAAACCTAAACTTAAACCTTAAAAAATAAAATAAAAAACTAAACCTAAACTTATAAATAAAATATAAAACTTAAACCTAAAAAATATAATAAGAATAAAGCTCAACTTAAAAATAAACTAAACCTAAACCTAAACCTAAAAGATAAACTAAAATAAATAAACCTAAAATAAAAAAATAAATTAAATAAGAATAAAAAAATAAAAAAATAAATTAAAAAAATATATAAATAAACTAAAATAAATTAAACTAAATAACTAAATAAATAAAATAAGAAATAATCAATTTAAACTCTATTTTAAAACCAAAGACCCCAAAACATTAAACTAAAACTTGAACCCTAAACCCTAAACCTAAATCCTAAACCTTAAAACCCTAAACCCTAAACCCTAAATAAACCCAAACTAAAACCCTAAAACCCTAAACTTTAAAAAACCTAAACCCTAAATCCAAAACCCTAAACTAACCCTAAACCTAAACCTAAACCTTAAAACCTAAATAACCCTAAAAGTTAAAAAACTATCCTAAACTAAATAAAACCTAAAAATAATATAAATAGAAAAATCTAAACTAAAATAAAAAAATAAAAGAAAAGAAAAACATAAACTAAAACCTAAACCTAAACTTAAAAAGAAAATAAAATAAAATATAAACTAAAATAAAATAAAAAATAATAAAAACCTAAACTAAACTAAAAAATAAAAAACCTAAATAAATAAAACTAAACTAAAATAAAAAAATAAAATAAACCTAAAATAAAGTAAATTTAAAACTAAATAAAAACCTAAACCCTAATAAACCTAAAAATAAAAAAACATGAAAATAAATAAAAAAAATAATAAACCTAAAAAAACTAAACCTAAAATAAAATTAAAAACCTAAAAGAAAATAAAATAAAACCTAAACCTAAAAATAAACCTAAAAAATAAATAAAAAATAAACCTACCATAACTAAAAAAAAAATTAAACCTAAAATAAAATAAATCTAATATTAAACTAAATAAAATAAAATAAAATAAAAATAAACCAAACCTAAACTAGATAATAAACTTAAAATAACCTAAACTAAAACCTAAACCTAAACCTAAAAAAAAAAAAATAAAATAAAAAACCTAAACCTAAACTAAAAATAAACAATAAAACCTAAACCTAAAAAAATAAAATAAAATAAAATAAAAGTAAACCCTAAAACCCTATACCTAAACCCTAAACCCCAAACCCTAAACCCTAATCCTAAAAAGCTAAACCTAACTAAACCCATAACCCTAAACCTAAACCTAAAGTAACTAAATAAACCTAAAACTTAATAAACCTAAAAACCTCTAAGAACTAACTAAGGAATGTCAAAATAATCTAAATCAAAATAAATTAAATAACCTATAATCAGCTAAAAAAAAAGTTACACCTAAGAGATAGATATGATGGTGGATCCAACCCAACCTGGTTAAAACTAGAGAAATTGAAACTAAACTTAAATGTGTCTATAAACCGACTATCTAACCTTGATTTGCAACTGCTCATTTTGATCTATGTACCTGTATCTTAAAACTTGGTGTGTTACTTGTTGATGAAATCAAAAGAAGAAATATTAACTAATTTATTCTCTTAAAACCAAAACCCTAAACCTAAACAAAATCAACCCTAAACCTAAACCCCAAACTAAAACCCTAAATCCTAAACCCTAAATCCTAAACAAAAAAAAACTCTAAACCTAAACCCTAAAACCCAAACCCAAACACTAAACCCTAAACCCTAAAAAAACCATAAACCCTAAAAAAGCTAAAAAAATAAACCTAAACTAAATAAAACTTAAAAATAAAATAAATAAATAAACCTAAAATAAAATAAAATAAAATAAAAACTAAAACTAAAACCTAATCCTAAACTTGAACCTAAACCTAAAAAGAAAAATAAAATAAATAATAAAAACTAAATAAAAACCTAAACCTAAAAAATAATCATAAAATAAAACATAAAAATAAATAAAAGATAGAATAAAATAAAAAAACCTAAACTAAAATAAACAAACCTAAAATAAATAAACAAAATAAAATAAAAATAAAAATAAACCTAAATAGAAATAAAAAATAAAGTTAACTAAGATAAATAAAAAAATAAACTAAATAAACCTAAACCTACCACTTTACTTAATTAAAAATAAAAATAATAAATAATTAATAAAAAAAGATAAAAAATAAAACCTTAATCCTAAACCCTAAACACTAAACCCTAAGCTAAAAACCCTAAACCCTAAACCCGAAACTCTAAACCACAAACCCCAAACCCTAAACCTTAAAAGCTAAAAACTTAAACCTAAACAAAATAAAACCTAAAAATAAAATAAATAAATAAACCTAAACCAAAATAAAATAATAAAAATTAAATTAAATTAAAAATAAAAACTAAACTAAAATAAAATAAATAAAAACCTAAACTAAATTAAAAAAAATAAAATAAACCTAAAAATAAAATACCTCAATAAAATAAAACCTAAATGTAAAATAAAAATAAAATAAATAAAACTAAATAAAAAATCTAAACCTAAAAAATAAACCTAAATAAAATATCAATAAACTAAATAAATAAAACTAATTTACTTAATTATTATTTTTAAAAATATCCCTAAACCTAAACAAACCTAAACCAGACCTAAAATACAAACTAAACCTAAACCTAAACCCTAAACCTATACCCTAAACCCTAAACACTAAACTAACCCTAACCTAAACCTAAAACCCTAACCTAAACATAAATAAACATAACCCTAAACTACTAACCTAAACCTAACTCTAAACCCTAAACACTAAAAAACCCTAAACCCTAAATCCTAAACATAATCTAAACCCTAAACCCTAAAACATAAACACTAAACCCTAAATCCTAAACCCTAAATACTTAAAACATAAACCTAAACTAAATAAAACCTAAATCAAATAAATAAACCTAAACCTAAGCCTAATTTAAATAAAAACCTAAAATAAATAAACCTAAACTAAAATAAAAATAAAATAAACCTAAATAAAATAAAAAATAAAATTAATCCTAACAAAAAATAAACTAAATAAACCTAAACCCAACTACTTAATTAAAAATAAAAAATAACCTAAAATAAAAAAGATAAAAAAATAAAAATAATCCTAAACCTAAACCCTAAGCTAAAACCCTAAACCCTAAAAAATAAACCAAAATAAAAACCTAAAAGTAAAAAACTTAAACCTAAAAATAAAACCTAAAAAATAAAATAATAAAATAAACCAAAAACTAAATAATAAAATAAATAAATCCAACTAAAAATAAATAAATAAAATAAATTAAAATAAAACCTAAAAACCTAAATAAAACTAAATAAAATAAAATAAAACAATAAAACCTAAACCTAAAATAAATAAAAATAAACTAAACCTAAATAAAAATAAACCTAAAATAAAATAAAAATAAATAAAATAAATAAAATTAAATCCTAAAATAAACTAAAATAAATAAACTAAACCTAAAAAAAATAACCTAAACCTAAACCTAAAAATAAAATAAAACTAACTCCTAAAATAAATAAAATAAACTTAAAATAAATTACCAAATAAATAAATAAAACCTAAACCCAATAACCTAAAATAAATAAAATTAATAAAAAACTAACCTAAAACCTAAAGATAAAATATAAAAAAATAAAATAAAAAAACTAAAAAAAATAAACTTAAAAACTAAACTAAACCAAAATAAAAATAAAAAAGAAAACTATAAACTAAAATAAAAATAAAATAAATAAAATTAAAACTAAATAAACCTAAACTAAAAAAAAATAATAAAACATAAAAATAAAATAAATCCTAAACCCTAAACCCTAAAAAAAATAATAACAAAAATAAAATAAATAAAATAAACCTAAACTAAACTAAAATAAACCTAACTAAAAAACTAAAACCTAAACCCTAAACCCTAAACCTAAAAAACTGAAACCCCTAAAACAAAATAAACTCTAAATAAAAATAAACCTAAACCCTTAACCTAAACAAACCTAAAATAAACCCTAAAACCTAAAAAATAAAATAAAAAAATCTAAACCCTAAACCTAATCAAAAGATTAAAACTTAAGTAAACCTAAAAATAATAATAAATAAAATAAACCTAAAAAAAACTTAAACCCTAAACCTAAACCAAAAATAAACTAAAATAAAATAAACCAAATAATAAACCCTAAACTAAATAAACCATAACTAAATAAAAAATAAAATAAACTAAATAAATAAAAAAATAAATTAAAACCCTAAACCTAAACCTAAACCCTAAATAATACAATAAAATTAAACTATAATCTCAAACTAAACCTTAACCCTAAAACCTTAAAATTAAACCAAAAAAATAAAATATTAAAACCCAAACCTATATAAAATAAAATACAAATAAAATAAAAAACCTAAACTTAAACCTAAACCTAAAAATAAAATAAATAAAAAAAATAAAACTAAACTAAAATAAAATAAATCAAACCTAAACTAAACTAAAACCTAAAAATAAAACCTAAATAAAATAAAACTCAAATAAAAATAAAACTAAATAAAAAATAAAGCTAAACCTAAAAAAACTTAAAATAAATAAAAATGTAAACCCTAAACTAAAGAACAAAACCTTAACCTAAAATAAATAAAAAAATAAACCTAAGCCTAAACTAAAATACACTAAACTAAAATATATAAAACTTAAACCTAAACTTAAAATAAACTAAACCTAAACCTAAACCCTATATAAAATAAACAACAACAATAAGCCTTCATCCCACTAAGTGGGGTCGGCTACATGAATCTTTCGTATCCATTGTGTCCTATTATTTGGCAAATTCTCATTTAATTCAGGGTCATTTTTATACATCTTAACCAAGTATTTTAGGTTCTACCTTTCTTAGCATAAATCTAATGCATCTAATCTCTTATCATCGGACGACGTTTTATGTGGCCAAACCATCTAAGGCGACTCTCTCTAATCTTATCTACCACTGGAACTACTCCAACTTTTTTGTGAACAAACTCATTTCGCATTTGATCTCTAAGAGTAAAGCTACTCATCCACCTAAGCATCCTCACCTCAGTAACACTTAGCTTAGTCTTATGCTTCTCTTTTATTGGCCAACATTCTGCACCATAATTCATTGCAGGTCTCACCACCATCTTATTAAATTTTCCTTTAAGTTTAAGTGGAACTTTTCTATCACACAATAGGCCAGATGCATTCCTCCACTCCAACCATCCAACTTGAATTCTACTAATAACATCTCCATCTATTTCACCATCATTTTGAACAATAGAGCCTAAATATCTAAATCGCTCACTCTTATTAATGATTTGTTCACCTAATGATACAACACTACCACTAGAACTTCTACCACTAAAATTACACTCCATATACTCAGTTTTAGATTACTTAAACGAAAACCTTTAGACTCTAATGTTGACCTCCATAATTCAAGTTTCTCTTAGACTCCCTCTCTAGTGTGATCAACAAGAAGAATGTCATCAACAAAAAGCATACACCAAGGTACATCTTCCTGTAAATGCCTAGTAAGAACATCCATAACTAAAGCAAAGAGATAAGGGATTAAAGTTGATCCTTGATGTAATCCAATTGAATAAGAAAATATTTTGTCAATCCTCCTTGTGTTTGGACACAAGTGATAGCTCTAGTACACATATCCTTAATTACTTGAATATAACCAATATTAACTCCTTCTTGCTCTAGAACTCTCCAAAGAACATCTCTTAAAACTTTATCATAAGCTTTCTCTAAATCAATAAATATCATATGTAAATCCTCCTTACTTTCTATACTCCATCAAACCTCTTAACAAATGTATAGCATCCATAGTAGATCTACCGCATGAAACCAAACTGACTTGTGAGAAACTTTGTATCACATCGTAATCTATGCTCAATTACTCTCTCCCATAATTTTAATGTATGACACATTAACTTAATTCCTCTATAATTTGCACACTCTTGTGCATCACATTTATATATGACTTGAGCTTCAATATAGTCAAACCAAACCCAACTGGCCCTCTTGACCCAAGTAAACCTAAATTGACCTAAAAGACTAAATTGGGTCAAATCAAAACATAAACCAAATTGATTGTAACCAATGGCTCAAGTTCATTCCAAATTGATTGTTAAACTTGACCAAAGCTAAGATTGGACCCAATTGAACCCAATTAACCTACTTAGCCTAGATTGACCTAAAGGTTCAAGTTGGCCTAAATCAAAACTAAATCAAAATTAATTGAAACCAAAGCCTATAATCATCTTCATTTGGTCAACTAAACCCAAACCAACCCAACCCAACTATTCCAACTTGGTCAAATTGGTAAATTTAACCCTTTTGACCCAAATGAATTCAAATGAACTAGAATCAAATATAAGCCAAACTAAACCAAACCAATTAAACCAACACTTCCCAAATGATCATATGAACTTGACTCAACACTTGGTTTGACCCAATTTGACCAATTGTTCAACTTGACCCAACCCAACCCAAATGAGTCAAATTGCCAACCAAATAAACTCCAATTGATATTTGGGCTAACCTACTTTTGGCTCATTTCCACCTACCCAAATAAAATCCAATGCCAAATGATCATTCTACACTTGGGTCAAATGCATCACATAAGACAAATCATTCATGTAAGTGTTTCATTCTTTGGCCACTGGTACTCTCCCAATGGTCCACCTAGGCACCTAGAACACGCTTGACCTTGGTGGTTGGTTGGCCATGACCCATGGGAGGTGAAATCACCTCACCCCTCACCATTGAGCATTTGAAACCCATATGACACCCATTCTTTCTTGGAAGCCACCTCCGCACCTTCAACCATTGCCACACCTCTCCTCCCACCCACACAAAGATGGGGAGCCCTAGAAGCTCTATCCACTATCCGATGAAGATGGGGGTATACACCCCTCATTTCCACTCAAACACACACAAAATTCCCTAGAGCTAGCTACCTAAGAAGCCTTTCTCTCTCCCTGCTCGCTTTCTCCTCCTTCTATCCCATTTCCCTAAAAGAAATTCTCCCTACTTCTCCTTTTCCCATCTCAAAAACTTAAATTAACCTTAGGCCTCATCGAAGCAGAATAAATCCCCACTCCACATGAAGCTTCCAAATTAATTAGCCACCAATCTTGAGTGAAGAAGGTATGCTTCCAAAACCAATCTAGGCAAAAAATGGGTTGGAGCTTTTTGAAGTACATCTTGCGTGATGTTGACCGTAGGATCCCCTCCATCGGCGTCATGAAGGGATCCTTTGAGTTGATCCGGATCAAGTGGAGCAATGACTACATTTTCCTCACTCAATGAAGTTATATCGAACACATTCCATGGATCGAATGGATAGTCATGATTAGATCTGCTAGATCAATATAATTTAATCTTATTAAGCTGTGGGATTAATCATAATTATCTGATCTTAGATTAGACAGCGGACAAGAAAGCGCAACCACCATCGCCACGTAGGTGTTGAGTCGGATAACTTCTAAGTAGCCAATCCCGTGATGCCATGACAAAAGTACACTGCATCAGCGCGTCACATGGCACCAACAGGATTAGGATTTAATTAGGCTTAATTAATCATTTTTAATGACCAAACTCAAAAAATCATAAAACATCATAGAGAAATAAAAAAATGCAAATAAATACTCATTTTAAAGGTATTTTATAAGAGAATTAATTAAAAATGATATTAACTAATTTTGAATAGTAATTAAGGTTTAATTACAAAATTAATTAACATAATTACTTTTAATTACTTGAGCAATTAATCCCAAATTTTGTGGATCAATTTAATGGAATGACCTCTACCTCCCATAATTTTCTTGGGATTTATTCCTCACTTAATTAGGAAAATTGACTAATTAAACCTTAACTACTCTTTTAAGTTAATTAATGATTAATTAATCCCATGAATAATAATAAATTGGTTAATTAAGTTTATTAATCATTGTTCAACAGTAAGTGAACTAAGGAATAGGGTTGGGACCCCTTTCCCTAAGTTCATTTTACCCTTTTTAAAAATGAAATTAATTAAGATTTAGCTAATTAATTAAATCACTTAATCAAATTTAAATCATAATCACATTAGACCCTAATTAATTAAATCATGGGGTAGATCTTTAGGTGTTTAATAAACTAAAGGAGTTTAATAAAATTGTGGTTAGTTCACATGTGTGGGAAAACCATAAGAGTAATTAATTAAGTCCCTTAATCTTATTAACTATTATTCATGCTAATTAGGCCCCTTTTATTTCCTAGGATCATTGCAAGTTTATTTTCCATGCAAATTATGTTGGCTCATAATTATTTAGTTAATTACTTTAAGGTGACTTAGGTAAGGGTAATTAATTCATCTAATTAGGGGTTCAACTTAATTAACACATAAAATTAACTTAATTACATTTGCTTAAATTAAATCAAATCACTTATGTCAGAATGGGTTTAAAATAGAAAGTGAATATTTCTCTTCTCCTCTTTAAATCAAATCAAATCCAAAACTCAATTAAAAAAGAAGCTTTGGTTTGCTTTAAAAAATCTTATTCGATTTAATTATCTTCAAGAACTAGTTTGGTTGAATGAATTACATGCTTATATTTGATTGTCCTCTTTCCAATTATGTTAAATTTGGCATGTCATTTGAATTCATGCATCCATCTTTTCAAAATCAAGTAAAATAAAATGGATTTCCTTTAAGTAAGCTTGCATGTGCTGATTTAATTTAATATATGCATTGGTATTATCACTATTAAATCCAAATGTACTTTTCAAAATCTTATAAATGAATAATATGTGTTATGATGCTAGTTATAAATACATAAGAAATGCATGTGCTTATAGCTTAAGTGTATGAAGGTTGAGTTCTCTTTCCTTTATTCATGTGTTGATTTATATAACATTGAATGGTAATGGGTATATACCGGACATCTGGAACACGTTTTTAGTTAGCCCCAAGGAGGTCATTTGATTACCTCACTTCCCTGGTTTGTTACTTGGTTGATGAAATTGAAAAGAAGAAATGTTGAATTTGAATTTGTTCTTTGTTAAAAAAATAGATCCAAAAGCCCTAAACCCTAAACTAAAACCTAAACCATAAATTGAAAATCTAAACCTTAAACCCTAAACCCAAAACCCAAAACCCTAAACCCTAAACCTTAAACCGTAAACCCTAAAAACCTAAAAACATAAACCTAAACTAAAAAAAACATAAAAATAAAATAAAAAAAATTTAAACTTAAATAAAATAAAAAACTAAAATAAAATAAAAACTTAAACTCAAACCTAAACCTAAACCTAAAAAACCTAAACCTAAAAATAAAATAAAATAAAAAATAAAAACTAAAATAAAATAAAATAAATAATAACCTAAACTAAACTAAAAAAATAAAATAAACCTAAAAATAAATAGCCTAAATAAAATAAAAACTAAATGTAAAATAAAAATAAAGTAAACCAAAAATAAAATAAAATAAAAACTAAATAAAACCTAAACCTAAAAATAAATAAAAAATAAAACCTAAACCCTAAACTAAAAAACCTAAACCTAAAATAAACAAAATAAAATAAACATAACCCTAAACTAAATTAAACTAAACTAAAATAAGTAAAACCTAAACCTAAGCCTAAACCCTAAACTAAATAAAATAAAATAAAAACTAAAAATAAACCTAAACCTAAACTAAAAATAAAAATCTAAAAATAAATCTAAAATAAAAACTTAAACCTAAACTTAAAAAATAAAATAAAAACCTAAACCTAAACCTAAACCTAAAAATAAAAAATTAATCCTAAACCTAAAAATAAAATAAAAATAAAACTAAACTAAAATATAAACATAAACCTAAACCTAAAAAATAAACTAAAATATAAAACCTAAATCTAAATAAATAAACAAAACTAAATAAAAATAAAAAATAAACCTAAATAAAAAAAATTAAATAAACTAAAATAAATAAAAAATAATCTAAAGAAACTAAATAAACCTAAACCTACTTTACTTAAGAAAATGGCAAACGCTAAACCCTAAACCCTAAATCCTAAACCCTAAATCCTAAACCCTAATCCTAAACCCTAAACCATAAAACTAACCCTAAAAAATCCTATTGACCTCACTTTTGGAGTGAGTTCTCAACTTCCTCATCATTGATCTAAGACTCCTATAGACACCAAGAGTTCCTTAGTCTTAAGACACTTCTAGTGATTAGGTGAACACTTAACCTAAGGCTAGAGACTTAGAAGGATTAGCCACAAGAATAGATCATGCCTTAGGGATTTAGGAAAACTTGCCTACCCTATATCCTTAGACCTAATCCATGCTTCCTTCCTCAATCAAACCTACCAATTCATATCCAAATCATAAATCAATTCCAAATCAAATGATTGAAACCCATAATCAAATTCAAACTAAAAAAAAACCTTTTTAAGCCCTTTGATTTTATCTTATGGACTTAGCCTTAACCAAATTCAAATCAACCCCAATTCAATTGATTTTCTCAAATAAAATTTTAAATCAATTCCAAATCAAATGATTAGAACCCAAAATAAAATTCAAATTCCAAAATTCCTTCTATGAACCACCCTCATATGCTTAACCAAAACCCCTTTTAAACCAAATCAAACTTGATTGATTTCTTTATAAATCATCATTCTTTCATTTATATTCACAAATATAAATGAAATCCAAATTCAAATGAGCCAAACCAAATCTAACTAAATCAAATCAATCAAGACCTTTTAAGCCATATAGACTTACCTCCATAAGCTTAATCAAATCAACCAAATTCAATTGATTTCTTTATAAACCAATTATTCCTTCATTTATATCTACAAATATAAATGAAACCTACCCTCTAATGATCAAAAATAAATCAAACCAAATTAATTCCCTACTTAAGCCATTTTGTTTACAACCTTAACCTTGGTCAAATATGCTTCCAAATCACTCCAAACTCAAATGATTTTCTCAAAAACCATTTATATCATAATTTATATTCACAAATATAAATGAAATATAAATCCAAATGGCCAAAATCAAACCCAAATCAAATCAAATTTCCAATTTAAGCCTTTTTAGCCAATTTTCTTGAACTTGGCTAAATGATATCCAAATCAACCCAAACCCATGGATTTCTTCATGAGTCAATCATTCCTTCAATCAGTTACCCAAATATAAACATAAACTATAATTATCAAACCAAATCCAAGTTAACTCAAGTCAAGCCCATGTTGACCCCTTTTGACTTGAAATTGTCAAATGAACCAAAAATCCATTTGACTCCAAACTAATTGCAATTGGATTTATATTTTTATCCTAGGCTAATATGTGAGTTCAACTAAAATTGAATCAAGCCAAAACCAAACTAATTTATTTAGGTCCACTTGACCCAAAATGACTTAAAGACCATTTTGAGCAAGTTCTAATCCAACCCAAATTGGATTAAACCAAGCCCATCAAACTTCATATCATGATCAACAATCATCTTAGGTGATTAACTACCTTGAATTGGTCAAACTTTGGTTCTTTGACCAAGTCAACCTTTAGCCTAAATGAGACCTAAACTAGCCAAAACCCACCATATACCAAATTAATTGAACCATTGATTTAAACCAAATCATAATCAATGATTGAACATGATCAAACCCTCAATTGAGAAAAACCAAGTCTAATTGATGATTTGACCTAAGTTGACCCAAATTGGCCTAAAAAGCCAAAATGGGTCAAATCATGATTTGATCCAAATTTATTGCAACCAATGGCTCAAGTTCATTCCAAATCATTTATTGAACCTAACCAAAGCCATGATTGAGCCTAATTTGACCAATTGGTCAACTTGACCCAACCTAGCACAAATTAATTTAAAAGGTCAAATTGGCCAAAATCCAAATTAAACCCAAATCAAACCAAACCAAAGCCTACAATCATTTTCAATCAAGCAATTGAACATGAACCAACACCTAACCCAACCCAATTTGGTCAAATTTGTTGAATTGGTCAACTTTGCCCATTTGATCTATTTGAATCCAAATGAGCCAAAATCAAAGCTAAGCCAAATTAATCTAAACCATTTGAGCAAAACTCTTCAAATCATCATTTAAACCTAACCCAAGCCTTGGTTTGACCCAACCTAACCCAACATGAACCCATAAGAGACCATTTGACCAAATGAATCCAAACCACCCCAAACCAACCCATGGGACCATAGGAATTTAAACGACCCAAACCAGTCCTAGATCACTCCCAAACTAGCCCAAATCTAAGTGGACCCCAGACAAGGGAATTAGTCATTGGACAAACCTCCCCACATTGGATTCTTTCCATAAGAAGTAAATTCCACTCTCCCATCACTTGGGCAACCATCCTAGTGTCAAATGGGTGTGAAAGCTTTTATCCCACCCTAGAATAGCTAGGATTAGCCATGGACCAAGGGGAGTTCACCTCCTCCCATCTCAAGCCAAATCGAGCACCCAAAGGACCAAGCCAACCCAATCATGCTAAATCTTTCCTTAAGCTCCCTACCATAACTTCCTCTAACCCTAGCATGCTACGTGGAGCTCACGGTGACCCCTTCAATGCCTCGATGATGATGGATTGATAGAAATTTAGGGACGAACCACATCTGTCCACCACAAATAATTGAGGGGTATACTCTCTTAATTTGAGCAGGGTTCATCACTATTTGAGCCCCAAGTGAAAACAAAATCCCTCGTGAGCATTTTTTAAACCTCCTCATATTCTTTTCATGTGTGAAATTGAAATAAGGGAGACCTTTGATTCAAACCCATCCATCCCTTAACCAAACATCAATTAAACTTGCACACACCTTCACCATACCTAATCAAAGCCAAGCAAAATCATCCTTGAGTTCTAAAGCCATGAAGCCATACTTTGATCAAGATCAAATGCAAAGGAGGGCCTTGGTCCATAGAGCAACCGCTTTAAATTAAAGCCATGGCTGTGGTTCATTTCTACCAAATGAAACTACCTCAATCATTGGAACCACCGATCATAAGCTCTGATGAGGTAATTTCTCAAAATTGATCCTTAGATGAAAATATGTTGGTCCTTTTAAATTTAACTATTTGAGCCCATCTCCGTTGGATGTGGATCCTTCACATGAAGGCGTGGGTTGAGTTTGAAATGGATTTGAGCTCGGGTGAGCTCAGATCGACTGATCCATCATGGCTGATAAGCTCTATCGTTCATCTCTCATATGAAGATGGATCATGTGCAATCCATTCCGTGTGATTGGAATAGATAGCCATGATCAAATCATGTCAAAATCCTTAATTTAATCCTCCTTAACTACAAGATTTAATCATGGCTGTCCGACTTAGATCGGATGGTCCACAGGAAAGCATGTCCCCTATAAGAAGTTGTCCTATGACAATTTAAATGGCCTATCCTCCACACCACATGGAAAGTGTGCAGTAAGAGCTGTTAGCACAATGCATGAAGTTAGAAGTTAATTAAGTTTAATTAAACTGATTTTGAGGCTAAAATTTCTAAAATTCATAACTAATCTTAAAAATTCCAAAAAATATAAATGAGGGCTCATTTAAAGGTATTTCAAAGGGGAATCCATGAAAATTATTATTATTTAATTTTGAGCAATAATTCATGCTTAATTAAGGTTTAATTAAAATTTTAATTAGTCTAATTACTCTCTAATTAATTATCCATTTAATTTCAAACTTTCTAGAGATGTTTATGGGGATGACCTCTAGCTCTCCTATTTTTATTAGAATTTATTGTATAGTTAATTAGAAAAATTGATTGATTAAGCCTTAATTACTCTCCTACCTTAATTAATGATAATTAAGTAAATGAATAGTGGATTAATTAATTAATTGCTTATTGCCATCTATTAACATTGAAAAGTCTGGGAAATGGTTTAGGTTTATTCTTTATGACCATTTTATTAATCCTTTTCATTTGTTTCAAATTAATTAAAGTTTAATAAATTAATTAGCCACTTAATTAATCAATTAAAAGAAAAGAGAATTTAATTATTTTAGAGCCTAATTGTTTGAAATGACTTAGGGAATGAAGATTCTATTTTTAAATGAAAGCATAACATAAAATTGAAACTCCACTTAACATATTCCACATATGCTAAAGTTGAAGTTTCCCTGTTTCAAAAGCAAGAAACCGATAGACAAAATCAAGACATATTTTGAAATCCATTTGGCATACACAAATTTATCAAATGAGAATTCCCCTTTCTATTGGAAAATCAATCAAGTTGAATTCTATTTAACACTCACATTTGTCAAATAAGGTTTCTCTTTTCCAAAGTCTTGAAAATCAAAATACGTTTGGACTTCATTTCACATACCCAAATTTGTCAAATGAGAGTCCCATTTCCAAAATTTACAAAAAATATATTTAACATATACAAATTTGTTAAATAGATTACCCCTCTTTCAAAAAAAAAAACATAAATACACATGACTTCCACTTAACATACCAAATTTGTTAAGTGAGAGTCTCATTTTCAAACACTTGTCAAATACACTTGACTTCCACTTAACATACCAAATTTGTTAAGTGAGAGTCTCATTTTCAAAACACAAATCATATCACATTTGACTTTCACTTAACATACCAAATTTGTTAAGTGAGTGTCTCATTTTCAAACACAAATCATATCACATTTGGCTATTACTTAAAATACTAAATTTGTTAAGTGAGAGTCTCATTTTAAAACACATGTCAAACACATTTGGCCTCTACTTACCAAATTTGTTAAGTAAGAAGCCCCACATTCAATCAAATCAACATATATCACAAGTAATCAACCACCACTAGCAAAGTTTTTCTTCACAAAATTTCTAAACAATCACAACCCTTCCTTAGCATACCTAAATTTTCTAAGTAAAGTTTTTTCAAATTAAAATTTTCAAACAAGATACACAACACAAATATCTTCAACGGTCTCTCCACATATTTGAACCCCACCCAACCTACTTAAATTTGTTGAGTATGGGTTCTAAATCAAAATCATATGGCAAAGATTCTCCTCACATATTAGAATCTCTCCAATAATCCCTACTTAACATAACTAAATTTGTTGAGTGTGGGTTCAAATTTCCAAATGAAGTCTATAAATTATTTCTGAAGGTGAATACCAAAGCAAGGATTGATTCAATTATATTTTCAATAAATGCAGTTTCATACCACTTTCTGTTTAGCTTCATTACACATGGCTCCTAGCAAGTTTATGTTCTCCATCCCATCCATCTTGACTTGGCCCGGATGACAAGCTCACCTCACCACTACATGTTTGATGGTCATAGATTGAGGCTATCCAAGTTACTTATGAGGGAACTATCCTCACAATAGTTAGTAGGGAGGAGGTGGACTGATGCCACTTATTTGCTTTGACATGCCTTCGACTGAAGTTCGCCCACTAAAGAAAGGCAGAGGTCCCCACAGTGAGAGCGATCTCAAAGACAATTAGTTTTAGTTTTAGTGGTAACACGGCGGTCGGTGGTTCATCTGTCCATCCTTCAACCTATTGCCCAGATACACCTCCTCATAGGTCCCCTCAAAACGGAAGTCTATCTTGGTCTTCGAGATAGTCTTCCTTACCTTGAGGTAGGTTCTAGCTCCCGTCCGGCTCAACTCACCCGCACTCACAATATAATAAAAAAAGGTTGCACATCATGAGTGAGCAAAGGAGTGAGTAGCATCACATGTGTAAGAGGGTTCACCCCGGGAGGTCTCCCCCCTACTTGGTGGCAATAGATTATATCCCCTCTCAGGCTCAGATGAAGAGGACTATAGGAATATTGTAATATCGCCTCCACTACCAACTTATTATGAGGTACTGACTAGGGAGAGTAGGAGACCCTATGCCAAATTATGGTCAGTTATTGGCCAGATAGAAAGAGTCCAAGGATGCTCAATGTTCGGTGCATTGTATGACCCATGGTCTTTGATCTTTAAGAGCGTTAGGGATTAGATACATAGAGCCAGATACATAGAGGCCTGAGTGGCAGCATAGGTAGATAAGAGAGAGAGGGGGAGGTATGCCCGGTAGTCGACAGCCTTCGTTCTTCTAGATTTCCTGTGTTAGTCTGAGCTAGCCATACATAACATACTCACATGCATAGTCATAGAGGAGAGCTCCTGTGAACGTGATGTCTCCAACACAGACCGCCATTGATCTTCCAAGACATGTTCTAGCATCTCTATGTTGGCCAAGGCACATAAGTCAAAGATCGTGGAGAAGAAATCACATTGGTGATCCAGCCTATAGCCTCGTGGTCCCATTCCATCTACTCCACTAGTTTAGGGTGAGGTTGAGCTCTTCTTCTGCCTTCCACTTCAACTATGGTGAAGAAGAAATGGCACCAAGAGCCATATTTCATTCCACCACCCCCACCACATAGTGTAGTAAGTAAAGGGAGGTGACAGTCCTCAATTCCTATGGTAGATCCCCATAGACAAAACCACTCCAGTAGTCAATCATGAGCACGATTTTCTAGCAGCATAGTCTTCCTAGAGATAACTCAGTGGCAAGCAGTGTCGATTCATTTTGTCTGAACATAGCCCTTACATCAAGATGAGTGTTTGTAGTTAGATCATTCCTTGGATGAAATTTTAGCACAATATTTTGCAAAAGAGGAAATGTAGAAGCCCGATTATGAGGAGGGAAGGGTCAGTTTCATCCCCAATGAGGATGATTTCTTGGAGGACTCAACCGAAGTCCACATGGTCGATATTAGGAGCTCCCTCAATAGAGACCAGCAAAGTTAGGAAGCTATTGTGGTTGAAGAAGATGATGTCGTCCATTCAACCTTGCACCTCCTTCAACAAATTAGATAGAAGGATGATCAGATCAACTGGATGGAGAAAAGGATGTAAGATTTATTAGTAGTCATCCATGCACTCCAAAACCAGGCCTCAGCCCTGCAACATATACTAATAGAGGTAGATCATCCTGAGTCAACACACATCCTAGATCAACCCAAGAGCACTTCTCTAGTAGATCAGGATAATAAGAGCTTGCAGGAAGGTGGATAGTACCTCCATGCATGAGAAGGATATCAAGCACATGGTGGAACAATAGGTGAGGAAAGCACTGGCACAAGCCCGTGGTGGCTCATTTGTTCCAAAGGGTAGACACTACCCAGAGGAATTTGATGCAGTCTAATATCCTAAGGGTTTCGTGCCTCATTCTTTCAAAATCTTTGATGGTAGTGGTAAACCTCGCCAACATATTGCACATTTCAGGGCTGGTTGTTGCAACACCGGAGGTAGTGACACCCTTCTTTTTAGATTGTTTATTAGCAGTTTAGCGGGTGTTGCATTTGATTGGTATTGTAAACTACCCAATGGTTCGATAAAGACATTTACTTAGTTGGAGCACCTCTTCATTAGAAGGTTTGTTGGAGCTCAGTAAAGGTTATTGTAGGTGACCTCATTGTAGCAAAGCAAAATCCCAATGAGTCCCTTGTTGATTACATTCTCAGGTGGAAAAACTTGAGTATGAAATGTGAACAATAATTGTATGGACAACACAGCCATAAAGATTCTCCTAAAGAACCTCCATGGCCCGGTCACTTTCATGCTCAAGGGTTTTCCATTCAAAACTTTTGATAAACTAATCAACAAGGTGGCTAGTCTACAAGAGGAAGCCAAATAGCTACCTTTCTAGGACCAATCAACTAAGCCCAAACCTCAGAAGGCATTTGAGAAGAAGTCATGGGTAGTCAATAGATAATAAGGGGAAGCAGCTAGGGTTCAGTCAGATAGGCCTCGAGCTCAATAGGCTTTTCTATCACCTCCTCTACCACCACCTCGGTCATCATATCGACCACCTCAAGCCACCACCACCGCCTCCTCATTAGCATCCTTAGTAGTAGTATTCCTACCGCCACCATGTAGCTATTATTTACCTATTCTTGCAGATAATTGAATAAGCCTTATTCATTCAAGAGGGAGGTAGTTAGGAAGATCTTTAAGAATTTAAAGAAGCCCTGACAATTATTAGCCTAAGAGGCCAGAAGAAGTGGGCAAGAGCCATGATCCAAACTATTGCCCCTACCACCACATGTGAGGCCATGTCGTAGAAGATTGAATTACCTTTAATGACTGGCTTGAGCATAGCTACAAGTCGGGTGGCATCATCATCCCCAAGGAATACCTATTAGAACAACCTTCTATTTTTATTAGAGTAATCCTTGGGGATACATGTGATCCTCTTAAGATAAAGGAAGGTTGAGATATCTCCTATCCAACCTCCAAGAAAATCATTTATAAGATTAGGAAACTACCAGGTGCTTGAGGAAGCTCAAACCTCCAACTCCAAGGAAGGTTTGTAAGTTGCTAAGGATAACTTGAGTGAGGTAGGAGCCCAACAGCAGTAGTGATAGCCTCCACTTCCTGGATAGTGTAGTAGCAAACCACCCACTAGTTCCAAAGACACTCTTTCCATTAGCTACAGCCTCTAATCACTCTTCTTCTAAACCATATTATATCATTGGAGGGGGATGCCAAGTCCCTTAAATTGCTTACTTTACTTGATTTACACTTTGTACCTCCATCCAAATCTAAGAAATCAATGAAGAAAGTTGTTTCCACTTATATTTGTGTCACTTCTGATGATCTGCTTAAATTTATTCCTATAGAAAGCTCTCCCTATCTAATTAATAACTTTAGTTCTGATCATTCCTCTTCTACTTTAGAAATGGATTACCCATTTCAGAATCACTCAAGTTTGCCCATTGAGATTGATTTAGAGTTAGCCAACTCCGATGATCCCATAGGAGAAGCTGTAAGTGGACCTGATGAGCATGTAAAAATTTTAACTAAATCATCTCATAAAGTCACCGAAGCCAACCTCCATAGTGGTAAAGTTCTACCTCCTAGGGTAGCACCTCAAGATAAGGGTAAGCGAGTCATTGGTTCAATCGAACATATAGCCCCTCCATAGGATGCTCCACCTACAGATATATTTGTGGAGGACCAGCCTAAAGTTGACTATAATGTCCTTGCTCACCTGAGAAAGTTGCCAGCTAAGCTAAGCATATGATGCTCTTGTCCTATCCAAAGAGATGAGAGGAGTCATTGATCAAGGCTCTTCTTGATCTAGAAATATGCCTAACCACTTAGAGGAGGCATGTTATTCAAGAGAAGCCCATAGAGTTACATTCACCGATGAAGACCTTTTTGGGATAATCAATCACAACCATCCCCTCTACATCACAATGGATATGGGCAGATTCAGACTCTCCAGAGTGTTAGTTGATCTAGGTGCATCAGTGAACATTATGAGTCTAAAGACTCTTGCCTATCTGAGGATTGACATCTCAACTTTGAGATGGATGATGTTGAGAGGATTCAATGAGCAAGGTGATAGGGCTTTAGGCTCCATAGTGTTTCCATTGGAGATAGATGATTGGAAGAAAGAAGCCAAATTCTACATAATTGATTTAGATATATCTTTCACTACTTTGCTCTATAGGCCTTTGATACATGAGAATAAAATGGTTTCATCCTCTCTACATCAGTGCATCAAATCCAAAGAGGTGGAATCGAATACTGTGTCAAAGGAGACTTGAAGCCATTTTCAGTTAGACAGGTTGAGATATATGAGGGTGCAACCTACTATCTTCCTCAAAATCAAAAATTTTATTCTCACAAACATGGTCAAAGTTAAAAAAAATAAAAGAAAAAGAAAAAGAAAGTGAAAATATAAGTGAGCGAGAAATAGACACAGAGGAAGAAGTAGAGCTTAAAGTTAGATTCCACCCACAGTTCTGTTCCTCCATATGAACACATGGGTAGGGTGGCTCGATGATGAGGAAGAGGTAGATCCAAAGGTAGTTCTAAATGCTTAAGACCTCCTTGCTGGTGGCTAGCAAGTAGAAGTTATGTTCCAGCTCATAAGAGTACCCCTGCTATCCACATAGACTTAAAATCTAGTTCAGATGATGAGTCTCATGTGGTTAGCATGCTAATCAACCCCTCTCAATGGGTCCCATTGGACATGACACTCGAGCCAGACAGCGATGAAGATTAGGCCTCCAAGCAAAGCATGAATGTATATGAGTCAGTATATGTAAAATAGTAGTTGAGAACTTTCTAACCCCACTTTCCTCTTAGAAAGTTGAGGGTTTGGTAGTTAAGGAGGCCCCAAGTCATCCATAGAAGTCAAGCAAGATGTTTTATTGGGAGCATCATCCTCAAGTGTGAAGATGTAGAACTTGATGATGATTCATATAAAGATCTAATACAATTGCCTTTTGATTGGTATTCACCTTGTTCTTAATTTGGAAAAGAAGGGTTTAATACCACATACTTTATCTAAACATAGGTTGGATTACTTTGAAAGGTTATGGGACAACCAAAGAAGACATCCATAATCAGAGTGACTAGATTCAGATAGGTCCAGATGATGACAACCATTGCCTAGTCATCACCAATCATTTGGAGTCTAATAGGTTCTTTTCAAATCATGCTAACTCATATGAGGAGGTGTGTTTAGAAACTTTAGATGATCCAAATGAGTTTGAAGTCAAAGATGCACGAGTTTGAAGAACAAATCGATCAACCATCGATGAACTTAAAGAAATCAACTTAGAACAAAAGAAGATCCATGCCACATACATTAATTCCCTATTGAATGAAGAAGAAACCAATGACTTAGTTAAGCTATTGACCGAGCTTAAGGATTGCTTTGCATGTAGTTATGAATAAATGCCCAATTTATCTCATGTACACCACAAACTAGCAATATATCCTAATGCTAACCCTATCGCAAGCTCCTAGATGCATGATTAGACATTGAACAATAGATCATTTCTAAAATCAAGAAACTTATCGATGCTAGGTTTTCTTAGAAAGAGAAATATATCTAGTTAGTGTGTCATTCCGCTTAAGAAAAAGAATGGCCAAATTCATATGTGTCAATTTTAGGGATCTAAATAAGGCATGTCCTAAAGATGAATTTCCACTACCAATACTAGAGCTGATGGTGGACATTGCCTCAACTCATGCAATATTCTCTTTCATGGATGGGTCATTTGGCTACAACCAAATTAAGATGGCCCCAAAGATTAGAAAAATACTACTTTTTGAACCCCAATCAGAATCTATTATTATAAGGTCATGCCCTTCGGCCTTAAAAATATCAATGCTACATACCAGCGGGCCATGACTCAGATCTTCAATGAACTTATTCATCATCAGTTGAATATTATGTTGATGATCTTGTAGTCAAAAGTAAAGAAAAGGAAGACCATCTCTTTGACTTGATAGTAGTTTTTGAATGGTTAATGCAGTCCAACCTTAAAATGAATCCCTTGAAGTGTGCATTCAGAGTAGCTTCAAGAAAATTCTTTGGGTTTATTGTCCGACATCATGGAATAGAAATTGATCCAAAGAAGAATAAGACAATATTAGAAATTCCACCCCCTAAAAGTCTAACTCAACCCAGATCATTCCAAGGGTGGTTGGCATATCTAAGATGCTTCATTTCCAACCTATCAAGAAGATGCCGCCCATTCTCAAAGACTTGTCAAAAGGATGCTAAGTTCAAGTGGGATGATAAGTGCTAACATGCTTTCAAAGACATCAAGCACTACTTGATGACGCCGCTTCTAGCAACCTATCCTGCAAGCCACTCATACTATATACTAGTATTAGACTCCTTCACTTTGTTGGCCCAAACCAATGACAAGGGAAAGAGAATGCACTCTACTATCTCAATTGTCATCTAATCCTTATTGAGGAAACTACCCACCTATTGAAAAGCACTACCTAACATTAATCTTTACATCCCTAAAGTTATGGCATTATATGCTTTCTCAAGGTGAATTGATCTCTAGGATCAATCCAATAATATCTCATAGTCGATGCTATCTATTGGCACATTGGTCCATGATTTTATCATAGTTTGACATTACTTTTGTACCCCTTTGTGCGGTGAAAGGACAAGCACTAGCATATTTCTAAGCATCACACCCACTTCCTACTGATTCCCTGCTTTGTGATGACCTCCGATGAACAAATCATGAACTTAGGGGACACTAGCATTCACCACTGAGAGATGTATTTTGATGGTGCTTCCTTTTAAAAAAGAAGAAGAACCACAATCCACTCTTCTAGGAGAGGCAGGGGTAGGAATAGTTCTTCTAACTCTAGACCGTGATGTGATGAGATTCTCATATCATCTATCCAATCCATGCACCAACAATGAAATGAATATGAAGCTCTAATTGTCGGTCTAGAATTAGCCATTATACTATGTGTCTAGAGCATCAACATCTTCTGGGATTCTCAATTAGTTATCAACCAAATTACTAGGTCCTACAAAGTTCTAAAGCCCAAGCTCCATCATTAACACAAGTATACCATGGAGTTGCTGGCCAAAATCCCAGAGATTACCATTTACAAGATTCTCGAGGAGAGAACAACATTGCAGATGTATTTACCAAGCTTGCCAAAGAGTTGGCATATCCGAAAGATGATTCCATACCAATAAGGGTCCAACATAGACAAGTCTTATCCCTTGTTGATGTTGAACTCATCAAGAGACTCTCTCTTGAAGGGGAGGTTATCATTGCCAAGAAGGGAGAGGAGTTGGATTGGAGGCAACCATTCATGGATTATCTAAATATAGATAAACTACCTCAAGAGAAGTCCTTAGCCCATCAGGTGAACCAGAGAGCCCTCTCATATGCTATCTTGGATGACACTTTGCACTGATAACCCTTTGATCATATGTGGTTAAGTTGTTTGGACAAACATGAATCCCATAAGATCATGACCAAGGTACACTCAGGTTTATGTAGAGCACATCAATCCAATCTGCATATGAAAGCCAAGATAAAAAGACTAGGACACTACTGACCTTCGATGATCAAAGACTACATGGATGTAGCTACGAGATGCCACCAATGTCAGGTGTATTGTGTGGTCCTACACCAACCACCCAACATTCTACATCCTACATTAGCCTCATGGCCATTTTAGTGTTGGGGTACCAACATAGTTGGTTCGATTGATCCTCCTTCTTTTAAGGGTCATCGGTTCATTCTAGCTGCCACCGACTACTTTTCCAAGTAGGTGGAGGCAATCCCACTCGGAGAGGTCACAACTCAGCATGTGCTCCAATTTTTAAGATCCATGTCATATATAGGTTTGGGGTGCCTTGAAGAATTATATCTGGTAATGATAAAGCATTCAAGAGCACTAAAATCTATAGCTTTGCTCGGAGACATAACATAGATTAGAGATATTCTACCATCTATTACCCGAGGGCAAATGGCTTAGCATAAGCCTTCAATAAAACTCTCATCCAGATATTAAAGAAGACACTCAACGATAATGAGCAACAGTGTCATGAGCAGTTAGTTGAAGCATTGTGGGCTTACCACACTACATACAGGACTCCAACTCAATCTACCCCATTCTCTCGTGTTCAAGTCATTCTACCTTAGAAGTCCAACTCCCATCATTAAGGATAGCTCTGGGTAGTAAAATCACAATGGAGTAGAACACCAAGTTGCGATTAGAAGAGCTCGAAGGTTTGGAGGAGAGACGCCTCTGGGCATGCTGACCCTCTAATTGTATAAAGCCAAAATGATTCAAGCTCATAACAAGTTGGTTCATCCTATAGTTTTTCAAGTAGGAGAGCTTATTTTAGTTCTAAAGAGACTAATTATTTCCCCTCAAAAGATGGGAGGTATGTTTGAACCCACTTGGGAAGGCCCTTTCACCATAGAGAAGACCTACCAAAAAGGATCTTATCAGCTTATAAATTGTAAGGGAGAATGCCCTATGCTTCCAATCAAAGGGATTTACCTGAAGAAATACTATCCAAAAATCTTATTTGAAAATAATTATCATTAAAATTTCTTTCATCTCAAATTCCATCTCTTCATATTGGTTAGAAATATCTTTGCCTTAAAATCCACCAACATGTGTTTAGGGTAGGTGTAAGGAACCCAAGTGGTGTCCTATCCTTTGGCAACACAACACCAACACAAACTACACACAATCACATAAAATAAACATTTATCTTTTATCTCAGGCTATTTTGATGTGTGATAAAGCCCCCTATGGCACTCACTCATTAGTTGCTCTAGGTTGGGCTGACATACTACCTTGCTAGTGTGTCATCCCAGTGGTTACTTGTCTGGCAGATGTAAGTCTACAAGCTTTCTTCCTAACTTGACCATTGAAAATTGACGAGTGCCATATTAGTTTAGTATGCCTTACTGTGCGGCTAGTAAGCTACCTCATGTTGACTTTTTTAAGAGGATGTAAGCCTACATGCTTTCTTCTTGAACTAGCCATCATGCACTAACTAGGTAGAGTATATTAGAGGCTTAGGATAAGTCCCCTAGTGGCTTCTTTCCTCCTGACTACTTCAAGCCTAGGTCTAGTCTTTACACAAGACTCCCCACTTGGTAGTTGCCCTAGGTCGGATAGCATCTGTCTTGCCAATGACAAACTATCTCGATGATCATTTTCATCTGTGAAGATGTAAGTCTACAAGCCTTCTTCTTAGATTGATCATCGCAAACTGACGGGCATCTTAGGTTGGTTAGTTATTCCTATGTTGACAGTGACCCACTCAGTGTATACACCACTCGTGGTAGATGTAAGTCTACAAGCTTTCTCCTAGAGTTGACTACCGTATACCTATAGGCTTTCTTTTACAGGGTCCTAGATAATGCCTCTAGTGCAACACCTACCTTATGAGCACTCTATTTGAATCATCCTTAACGACCCCATTTAGACACTACTCTAGTTACTCTTGGATTTGACTCTTTCCTAGTAGCCACCCCTTGGTTGTAGAATTTATCTCATCTGATTCTCCCATGTTCTAGTAAATTTATCTAGATATGGCCCTTCTCATGTCTCCATAATAAGGTCCAGAAAATATAAATAAAATAAATATATATCTTCACTTGTGGATTAGAGCAGCCTTTTCTCGCGGCATCCTATCAGGGCAATGTAAAAAATATATAAATATATATAAATAAGTAAGATATAGTCTCCTCAAGTCAAGTTTGACTGTTGTCCACCAACAAGCATATGCATCCCTTTGAAAGATGTAAGTCATTATCGTTCTTTAGAATATCAAGAAACTCCTTATTAATTTGTTTTGTTATCAAATCACCCATTCCTTGTTTAGAAGTTTTAAATCTACAATACTTAACTTTCACAAAGGTACCCCTTAGGTTGGTTAGCTCTACCGATGGTCGTAGACTATCCCTTTGATTTGTAAATCAAGATAAGAGGCTAATTTTATCCCATTCTTAGATCCATCACTCGATGTTCCATGTAAAAGATAAAATTGATCGACTATTCTTGAGATGTGTCCACATTCCAATAGTTAGGTCGAGCTTGATTTGTTGTGTTATCAATTGATCACCCTAGTGGTTCCTTATTTAAGAAGTTGTAAGTCTACAAGCTTTTTTCTTAACTTGACCATTGCACACTGAAAGGGGCCCCTTAGGTTGGTTAGCTCTCCCCTGACGGCTGGTAGACTATCCCTTTGGATTTGTAAATCTAAGACAAGAAGAGGCTAATTTTAGCCCATTCTTAGTAGATCCATCACACACCGATAAGGTCCATCTAAAAAAATAAAATTGATCTTGACTATTCTTGAGTCAATATGAGTCCACAGTAGCATTCACTCAATAGTTGCCTTTTGGTCGGGTTTGATTTATTGTGCTATCAACTGATCACCCTAGTGGTTCCTTATTTAGGAAGTTGTAAGTCTACAAGCTTTCTTACTGACTTGACCATTGCACACTGAAAGGCACCCCTTAGGTTGGTTAGCTCTACCCCATGGCCTGTAGACTATCCCTTTGGATTTGTAAATCTAAGATATGACTAGGCTGATATTAGCCCTTCTTAGTAGATCCATCGCACACCGATAAGATCATCCTCCCTCCAGTGGAGTCCAAATTAAATCCATCCACTCATATCCCTAGTGGATACTTCACCCAAATAAACCAAAGAAATCCATATATTAAACCAATCTTATCCCCAATGGATCCGAACTCATATCTCAAGTAGATGTGCCCTCAAAACTAAATCATATTTTCTCCCCAATGGAGCCTCAAATCATAAGCTAACAAATCAAATAAAATTTTCATCCCTAGTGGATGTCCCACCAATTAAATCAAATCAAATTCCTACCCAACAAGGCACAAATCATACCCTCTCTCTAGTAGAACCCTCATGAAATCAAGCCAAATCAAGTCCTTATCCCTAGTGGATAATTTGAACCTGCTTCCTTAGTGGAAGGTTCATGCACTCATCCCCGGCATGTTATAAATCTTAATCCCGGATCTTTTCTCCCCAAATCATATCAAACCAACTCAAAATCTTATCCTCTATGGATAACTTGGACCTGCTTCCTTATTGGAAGGTTCACATGCTTGATCCCTCAGTGGATCCTTTCATCCTCTCTTATGCCCTTGGCATAAGTTGAGTTGAATTGCACTAAGATCTTGATTCCTTCTACATCTCAGGTTTAGGGGTGGATCATTTCTATTAGTCTTTGCAATCCTTCGGACGTTGTTGATCATCTCGGTCAAGAGGATGCCCATGTGCTATGTGAGTGCATTTTGAGTTCTAAGTGTTCAATTTCCATTGGGGAGGTCAGTTTGGCCTTGCCTTGGATCATGGCTGACCCAAGCTTAGTGAGTCATGTTCACAACCTCCCTTAGTGCCCATGTGGACCAATGAAAAGATGTCAAGTGGCCTTGAGAGAGACATGACCAAATTTAAAGTGAATTTGGTCATAGGATACCCTTTGACCTAAGTGCAATGTGATCATTTGGCCATGATTTTGATTTGGGCAGATTTGAAATGATTCAAAAATGGGTTGGGCCAAATTTCAAGTGATTTGGAGTTCATTTGATTTGATTTGGCTCAATTTGACTCATTGAGGTCAAATTGGTCAAGTTGACCAATTGGTCAAATTGGGTCAAACCATGGGTTAGGTCAAGTTCAAATGATCATTTGGAGCCTATGGGTATCATTGGTTAGGTTCAATTTGGTTTTGGTTCATTTAGGTTCATTTGGGTCAAATGGGTCAAGTTGACCAATTTGACCCATTTGACCTGCTAGGTCATTGGTTGGTTTAGGCTTGGTTGACCATTTGAAATATATTGCAAGCTTAGTTTCAATTAATTTTGATTTGGTTTGATTTCAAGTTGATTTGACCTTTAGGTCAAGTTGGGTTCATGGTCAATTGGGCAAGGTTGGTCTAACCAAGCTTTGTTTGGATTAGAATTTGGCTCAAAAGGTCCTTTAGGTCACTTTGGGTCAAGTGAGCCTAAATGGGTTAATTGGCTTGATCAAGGCTTGGTTCAAGTTTGGTTGAACTCACATATGGACTTATGATGGAAATAAAAAATCCAATTGTAAGTGATTTGTCAAATGGGTTTTGGTTCATTTGACATTTTAAGTAAAAAAGGATGAACATGGGTTTGACTTGGGTTAGTTTGATTTTGGTTTGGTTATTGTAGTTTATGTTTAAATTTGGGCATGTGATTGAAGGAGTGATTGTTTGAAGAGAAAATCCAAGGATTTGGATTGATCTAAGAATGATTTGGCTAAGTTTAAGGTTTTGGCTTGAAAAGAGTATAAGTTGGATTTTGGTTTAATTTTGGGTTTAGTTTTGGTTATTTGAATTTATACTTCATTTATATTTATGAATATAAATGAAGATATAAATGAGTTATAAGAAAATCATTTGAGTTTGGAGTGATTTTGGTTTGGTTTGGGCTAAGTCCATAAGATGAAATAAAAGGGCTTAGGAAAGATTTTGGGATTTGAATTCAATCATGGGTTTCAATCATTTGATTTGGAATTAATTCATGATTTGGATTTTAGAATTTGGATTTGAGTTTGGATTTGAATAAATCAATTGAGTTAGAATTGATTTGTGATTTGAGAATATCAATTGAGTTGGAATTGATTTAAGATTTGATTTGGATTGATTTGAAGGAGGGAGGCAAGGATTAGGTTCAAGCTATAGGGTAAGCAAGTCCTCTTAATACCCCTAAGGCATAACATTTTCCTATAGCTAACTCCTCTAAGTCTCTAGGGTTTGGTTAAGTGTTCACCTAATCACTAGAAGTGTCTTAAGACTAAGGAACTCTTAGTGTCTAGAGGAGTCTTATGTATAAGATGGAGAAGTTGAGAGCTCACTCCAAAAGTGAGGTCAACAAAGGGTACCCAATAGGTGTGGTGTGACTGACAAGGCAGACCACACATATTGGTGTTGATCGAGATGATCAACAATGTCCAATGATCGCAAGCACTAACAGAGATGATCTATTCCTAATCCTGAGGTGTAGAAGGAATAGAAAGCTTAGTGCAATATGACTCTACTTTTGTTAAAGACATAAGAGAGTGAAGAAGGAATCCACTAAGGATTGAGTATGTGAGCCTTCCACTAGTGGAAATGGTTCAAGTTATCCACTGGGGATAAGACGTTGTGAAATCCATCGGGGAATTAGAATTTGGAATCCACCGGGGAAATTGGAAAGATTTGTATCTTACTGAAGAGAATCTGGTTGCTTTGATTGTTTAATTTGACTCCACTAGTGACGTTGGTTGGATTTGTTTTAGATTTTAAATTTTGAATTTTGAAATGGACCTCGGTGGATGGACCGCAGTGGTGCCATGTCACTTGGCCTACTTCAAATTTACCAATCCAAAGAGGTATAACCATATAGTAGGACTATCCAACCAAAGGGGTTGCCTTTCGCATGCAACAACTATTAGGAAGAAAGTGTAGCATACATCATCAAAGTAGATCATAGTCATTGGGTACGGCAATGAATTGGACCCTACCTTAGGTTGACTACTGAGTGAATTCCACTAGGGACTTAAATCAGCTCAAAGATAGTCAAAATTAATTTCATTTTAATTGAATTGAATTTTGTTTTAATTTCATTTATTTTACTTTGATGGATCCCTTCGGTTTGCAATAGATCCACCAAGAAGTGGCTAATATCAGCCTAGACCTATCTTAGATTCATTAATCCAAAGGGATAGTCTACCGGTCGTGGGGTAGAACTAACCAACCAGAGGGGTGCCTTTTAGTTTACAAAGTCGATTCAGGGAAGAAAGCTCAGGGACTCATATCTTCCTGAATAAAAGACCACTGGGCAACACATTAGCAAGGTAACATGTCAACCACCTAGGTCGCAGTTTGTATCATGCTAGAAAGAATGCAAGTAGACTTACATCTTAGAGAAATGACCACTGGGTAACCTTTGTGGCAAAACAAATTAAACCCGACCTAAGGGCGACTACTGAGAGAGCACTGGAACTTATCTCAATAAAGAGTAGTCGCAATTCCTATAGGAGTTTTACACTTCCTAAAGATATGATGCTGCTTGGGAAAGGGGCCACTGGGGGATTGAATTCATAATCCACAAATGAATAAATTTGTTCATTTGGTTTGTTCATAAAACCTATTAGTTTGTTAAGGATCATACTGAGAATGAGCTTATATTAACCTAGACCTATCTCAGATTTACTGGTCCAAGGGAGAATCTATGTTCCGCTGAACTAATTCTTCAACCATAGTGGTGACTACTAGGAAAGGGGGACTGTCCAATCCAAGAGTAGCCTGGGTATTATCTAAATAGGATTGCAAAGGATGTAATCTAAGTAGTGTGCCCACAGGGAAGGGGCCACTAAGGGATTTATCCGAAACCCCTAAAGAAGATGATGCCTATAAGTATTTAGTGGTCAACTGCCAAGAGTGGTGTATCCACCGAGTAAGTCACTATCAGCATAATGAACATCAACCAACCTAAGGTGCTCATCTTTGTTAATCAACTTAAGAAGAAAGCAAGACTCACATCTTCCTACATAAGATTGGGAGAGTCTATTCAACTCGATAGTGCTATCCAACCTAGGGAGACTATGGAGTGAATGCCACTGAGGGGACTTAAATCAACTCAAAAGTAGTCAAGAGAAAAGGAGCCATTGGGAGACTTATCCTAAACCTCAAATATACTCGACCTAGTCAGTGCATGATGGCTAATTCAAGAAGAATGTGTGTAGCTTACATCTTCTTAAACAAAGTCAACATGAGGTAGCTTACTGGCTATGCAGCGAGATCTATAAAACTAACAAGGCACTCATCAATTTGCAATGGTCGAGTTAGGAAGAAAGTGTTGGGACTCACATCTACCGGACAAGTGACCGCTGGGGTGATAGACTAGAAAGCAAGCATGTCACCCTGACCTAGACTAGAGTGATTGTACTCCAACATCAAAATAGAGAAAAAAGATATGTGTTTTTTATTTTTGTTAAGGGAGGATAAGATGTCGCTCGGGTTCTCTTAAACCTATCCTAAAACATGCTTAAGAGTTGATGAAATGGTTCCATGAATGACTTATGATCTCACCAAGAAAGGATTTGGGTTCTCTCACACCTATTCTAGTGGATGGATTCAAACAAGCAAACAATGCTTCAATGAAGAGAACATTTTGATGAATTGAATAGAATCTTTTAAAGATAATTATTTTCAAACATGATTTTATGGGTAGTAATTTTTCAAATAGAGCCAATTGATTGGAAGCATCGTGTTCCCTTTACATAAGTTGATAAGACCCTCCTTGGTATGCCTTCTCTATGATAAAAAGGCCTTCCCAAATGGGTTCAAACTTTCCTCCCATCATTCTACAAGCAACAATTAGTCTTCTTAGAACTAAAACAAGCTCTCCTACATGAAAAGCTCTAGACGATGCTTGTTGTGAGCTTGAATCATCCCCGCTTCATACAACTCAGGTTCTGCATGCCCATAGGTGTCTCTCCTCCATACCTTCGAGCTCTTCTAACCGCAACTTGGCATTTTGCTCTATAGTGGTTTTACTACCCATTGCTATCCTTAGTGATGGGAGCTAAACTTCTAATGGTAGAATGGCTTTGGACCCATACACTAAGGAGAACGGGGTAGCTTGGGTTGGAGTTCAATTTATGGTGCAGTATGCCCACAAGGCTTCAACTAGTTGTTCATGCCACTATCTCTTGTTATCGCTGAGTGTCTTCTTTAGTATCTTGAGGAGAGTTTTGTTGAATTCTTGTTAGCCATTCACCCTAGGATCATAGATAGTGGAGTATCTCCAATCTATGCTATGTCTAGAGAAGTTGATTTTGGTGCTCTTGAATGTAGTATACCATCGGATATAATTCATCAAGGCACCCCAACCTATATGATATGGTTCCTAAAAATTGGATCACATGCTAAATGTGACCTCTAAGTGGGATTGCCTCAACCCACTTGGAAAAGTAATCGGTAGCTAGATGAACATGACCCTTGGAAAAGGGATCAATCGTAATCTACCATGTTAGTACCCCAACAAATGGCCATGAGGCCAATGTAGGATGTAGAATGTTGGGTGGTTGATGTAGGACCACATAGTGTACCTGAAATTGGTGGCATCTCCTAGCTACATCCATGCAATTTGTGATCATTGAAGGCCAGTAGTATCCTAATCTCTTGATCTTGGCTTTCATCTTCGGACCAGATTGATGCACTATGCATATACCTGATTGTACATCGGTCATGATCTTATGGGCTTCAGGTTTGTCCAAAAAGACAACCACATTTGATCAAAAGATCGTGGGTATAAGATGTACGAGAGCATAAGAAAGAGCTCGCTTCATCGATGGGCTTGTGATTTCTCTTGAGGTAGTTTTCCTATATTCAAGTAATCTATGAATAGTTCCTCCAATCAAGCTCCTCATCCTTTTGGAAAGGCAACTTCCCTTCAATAATAGCTTTTGACTAGTTTAGCATCAATAAGGGATAGACTTGTCTATTTTGGACTCTTATTGGAATGAATCATCTTCCGACATGCCAATTCCTGTTTGGCCAAAGAATCTACATTTCTCTACTCGAGGAACCTTGTAAATTGTGACCTCAGGGATTTGGCCAACAGCTTCATGGTGTACTCATGGTAGTGACAAAGCTTAGGTTTTAGAACCTTATAAGACCCAGCAATCTGGTTGATGACCAGCTGAGAATCCTATAGATGTTGATGTTTTAACACACATTGTAATAGCTAACTCTAGATCGACAACAAAGCATCATACTCAGCTTCATTGTTGGTGCATGGACTGGAGAGATAGTATGAGAATCTCATGACATCATGATTTGGAGTTAACAAGATAATTCCTACCCCTGCCTTTTCTGGAAGAGTAGATCATGGTTCTTCTCCTTTTGAAAGGAAGTCGTACCATCAAAATACATCTCACAATAGTGAATGCTAGTATCCCCTAAGTTCATGATTTGTTCATCGGGGAGGTCATCACTAAGCAAGGAATCAACAGGAAGTGGGTGTGCTGCTAACAAATCTGCTAGTACCTATCCTTTCACCACACAAAAGGGTACGAATGTAATATCAAACTACGAGAGAATCATGGACCAATGTGCCAACCATTTGGATAATGTCACATGTCATGAGATACTGTAGTGGATTCATTCTTGAAATCAAGTTTACCTTATGAGAGAGCTTCTAATGCCATAGCTTTTGGGATGCAAAGATTAAAGCTAGGTAATGTTTCAATAGGTGGGTAGTTTGCTTCGAGGGATCGGATGATGGTAGTAGAGAGCGTTCTCCTTCCATTCATCATTGGTTAGGGCCAACAAATCACCATGGGAGTCGTCCAATGTAGTAGTGTAGAGACTAAGTGGCTTGAGATAGGTGCTAGAACTGGTGGCTTTTTCAAATACTGTTTGATGTCTTGAAAAGCATGTTGGCACTCATCATCCCACTTAAACTTAGCATCCTTTTTGATAAGTGCTCAAAATGACTTGAATCTCCTCGATAGATTGGAGATAAAGCATCTTAAATATGCTAACCACTGGAAAGATCTGAGTTGAGTTAGACTTTTAGGGGGTGGAATTTCTAAGATAGTTTTGATCTTTTCTAGGTCTCTTTCTATTCCTGTCGGACAACAAACCTAAGGAACTTCCTGCTACTCAATGCACACTTAGGGGTTCATTTTGAGGTTGAATTATCTTAACCATTCAAAAACTACTCTCAAGTCAAAGAGATGGCCTTCCTTTTCTTTTGCTTTTGACTATAGATCATCAACATAGCATTCAACTTGATGATGAATGAGTTCATTGAAGATCTAGTCATGGCCCGTATGTATGTAGACCGATTTTAAGGCCGAAAGGCATGACCTTATAATAATAGATTTTGATCGAGGTTTGAAAAGCAGTGCTTCTTTCATCCTTGAGGGCCATCTTGATTTGGTTGTAGCTAGATGACCCATCCATAAAGGAGAATACTACATGAGATGAGGTGATGTCCACCATTAATTCTAGTTTAGGAAGTAGAAATTCATCTTTAATACATGCCTTATTTAAGTCCTTGAAATTGATGAATATGCAAATTTGGCCATTCTTCTTCTTAACTAGGATGACACTGGCTAACCAAGTAGGTATTTTTCTTCCGATAAAACCAACATCGACTTTCTTGACTTCAAATGACTTGTTGTTGATTTCTAATCGCATCTAGGAGCTTGCTTGATAGGGCTAGTTAAGGTCTATTACTAGTTTGTGGATTACGAGGGATAACCTGCATATCTCTTCATAGCTCCATGCAAAGTAGTCCCTTAAACCAATAGCCTAACTAAGTCATTGGTTTCTTCTTCATTAAATAAAGAATTGATGTATGTGGGGAGTGGATCTTCTTCTCCCCAAGGTTGATTTATGAGCTTGTTGATGGTTGAATTGATTTCTTCTTCATGGAGGTGCATCTTTGATTTGGAGATCATCGATTATCTAAGTTTCTAAACACAAATTCTCATAAGAGTTATTATGGTTTGAGAAGATTCTATCAGACTCCAGATGATTGGTGATAACTAAGCAGTAACCATCATCATCGATTGGACCCACTATATCAAATCCTCATCCTGGTCTTGATTATGCATCCTTGCCTTTGTTGCCCCATAGCTTCTCAAAATACTCCGACCTGTGCCTGGACCATGTGTAAGGAATCAAACCTTTCTTTGCAAGATTAAGAACATAAGCCGAGTACTAATCAAAAGGTAATTCCATTAAATCTTTATATGAATTATCCTCAAGTCCTACATCTACTTCTGGACTTGAGGATGATCATCCCAATAGGAATATCTTTGGCTTAACATCTATGGAAGATCTAGGGGCTTCCTTAACTAATAAACCCTCAACTTTTTAGGAAGAAAGTGAGGTTAGAGCTAAAGTTCCCAACTATTACCTAATGGTTTTACATAATCCTAATTTGAATACATTTATGCTTTGAGTGTCACCTCCAATGAAACCCACTGAGAGGGGTTGGCTGGTATGCTAATCACATGAGACTCATCCTCTGAGCTGAATTCCAAGTCTATGTGAGTAGCAGGAGTACCTCTATGAACTGGAACATAACCCCTATTTTGCTGGCCGCCAACCAAGGCATCTTCCACCTGAACTGCTCATATGTACCTCTACCTCTACCGGTGGAGGTCGGTCATCCTACCCATATGTCCAATGGTAGAACTGGGTGGAATGTAACTTGTGGCTCTACTTCTTCCTCGTCCTTTTTTCTTCCCTTGTACTTTCTTTCTTCTTTTTTTTTCATTTTCTTTTTCTTTTTTCTTTTCTCTTTTATTTTTCTTTTATTTGAACTTTGGCCAAGTTCAGAAAAGGTGTTTTGATTTTGAGGAAGATAGTAGGTTGCATCTTCATATATTTTGAGCTCTCTAATTGAGAATGGCTTTTCATCTCCTTTGACATAGTATTCATTCCATCTTTTGAAACTTGATGACTAATGAAGAGAGAATGGAATCATCTTGTTTTGGTATATCCAAGGCCTAGAAAAGGTGAATGATGTATTCAAATTAATTATATAGAACTTGGCTTTAGTCTTCCAGTTGCTTATTTCCAAAGGTAACACTATGGAACCTAAAGCCCTCTCACCCTATTCATTGAATCCTCTCAACATCATCTGATCTCCTCAGAGTTCAGAGATGTCAATCTTTAAATAGGCAAGGGTTTTCAGGCTCATAATGTTCACCGATGCACCTGGATCAACTAACACCCTAGAAAGTCTAAATCTGTCCATATCCACTGTGATGTGAGGGATGGTTGGCTCCATATCCCGAAGAAGGTCTTCCAATGAATGTGACTCCTTGAGCTTCTCTTAATAATTTCTCTCCAAATGGCCGCTAAGCTAAACATATTTCGATCAAGAAGGGCCTTGATTAATGATTCCCTCATCTCTTTAGATATGACAAGGGCATCATATATGCTTATTTAGTTGGAAAATTTCTTAGGTGAGTGAGGAGATTGTAGAAAACCTTGGGCTAATCCTCCACAAGCATATCCATAGGTAGAGCATCCTGTGGAGGGGCTTCTTGCTCTTTGGTACTAATGACTTATTTTCCCTTATCTTGAGGTGCTTCTCTAGGAGGTAGAACCTTGCCACTATGGAGGTTAACTATGGTAACCTATTATGGTTGTTTAGTGGAAGGTTCTACCGCCAT
Source organism: Cymbidium sinense (assembly GCA_021442155.1). NCBI lineage: Eukaryota > Viridiplantae > Streptophyta > Magnoliopsida > Asparagales > Orchidaceae > Cymbidium > Cymbidium sinense. The sequence continues at coordinate 63,418 of JAKCPB010001856.1, forward strand.
CGTGCATACCTACAACTTCTTCTATAGACCTAGAATTAGATGATTCCAAGTCTATCTCAAGAGGTGAACCGTATCAAAAGGAAAGTTCATTTAATCGAAAAGAGGATGATCAAGTTGTTATAATTATTAAGAAGAAGAGTTTTCTAAAGGAGTAGAATTAGATAACCCATCAAAGTGTGTAATTCAAACTAGCTTTATTCCTCAATTTCTTAGATTTAAAAGGAGGCATAGTAGAAATCTAGTAAAGTAAGTGAAGGATTTGATGCCCTCATCCACCCATACAAGATGTCTACTAGAAGAAGAACTAGTTGAAGTAGGAATGAAGTAGTAGCTACAATGGTGGAATGGAGGTTGGACTCCATGGTTGCCATTTGGCTATCCCGGCAAGTATGGGTCGCATCGGTGTTTGAGCTCCTACTTTCCCAAGTTGTCTTTGGCAACTTGTGAACCTTCCTTGATGTTGGAGGTTCGAGCTGCCTCATGCACCTATAAGGAAAGTTTCTAGATTTTAAAAATAATCTTTTTAGATGTTCAGGATAAAGAGATATCCCAACCTTCTTTCATTTTGAGAGGAACACAGGTATCCCCAAAGATTACCCTAATAGAAGGGATGGTTGTTCCACTAGGTATTTAGGGATAACTATGTCACCCTTGTAGCTATGCTCAAGCCTCTTAAATATAAAGCAATCCTCCAAAACATGGCCTAGCATGTGGTGGTAGTTAGGATCATTGCTCTTGCCCACTTCCTTGGCTTCCTAAGCTCGTGGTTGAAAATCAGTTTATTTAAGAGGTTCTTAAAGATTTTCGACTACTCCTCTTAAATGAATAAGTTTTGTTTAATTTATCCAAAAGAGTAGGTGGATGATAGCTAACTGGGGTGGATATGTATACCGTTGCTGAGAGTATGGTTGAGGAGGAGGCGATGAAGGCCTTGGAGCTTGTGGTGGTTAAGATGGTCGGTGGTGGTAAAGGAGGTGGAAGTGAAGGATGTTGAGCTCGAGGTCTCATACCGATCTGCCGTTTTCCTTTATCCAATGCTACTACTATCCACGGCTTCTTTTCATAAGCTTTCTATAACTTTGGCTTTAATGATGATCTTGAAAAGGAAACTATTTGGCCTCTCCTTGTAGACTAGCCACCTTGTGATTAGCTTCTCAAATGTCTTAATGATGAAACCTTTAAGAATGAAGGTGACCGGGTCATGAATATTCTTTAATAAAAAATTTCAATAGTATGTTGTCATTAGCGTGGTTCGCATTTCATGCTTAAATTTTGCCATCTAAGAATATAATCAATGAGGGACTCACTGGGGTATTTTTGTGCTACAATGAGATTGCCCACAGTTACCCTTTGCTGAGCTCCAACAAAACTCTTAACAAAGAGTTGCTCCAACTCAGCAAAAGACTTCACTGAATCATTGGGGAGTTCGTACCAATCAAAAAGCTATGCCCGCTAAACTACTGACAAAGAGATGGAACAATAACGCATCACTGCCACCAGTGTTGCAATAGTTGGCCCTAGAGTGCACTATATATTGTCGAGGTTTCCTGCAATCACCAAATCTTTTGAAAGAAGGAGGTACAAAACCCTTAGGATATTGGATAGCATCAAATTCCTCTAGGTAGGTCTACTTGAAACATGAACCACCTCGCACCGCTTCTTTCACTTGTTGTTCAACCAAGAGTTTGATATCTTTTCTTGTATGGAGGTACTATCCACTACCTTCTTATACAAGTATTGCTCGCCTATTGGAGGTGAACTCTGGTTGATCCAGACATGCAACAACTCAGAACCCCACAATGGTAGGATGTACTACTAGTGCTTGATTCTGAAGTGCTAGAACTACCACTAGCAAATCTTCAAGTCTCTATCCCATTTTATCAATCTACTCATCTTTTTGTTTGAGTTGTTGAAGGAGGTGTTCAATAGGTTGTATCATCTGTCAACACAACACCTTTCAAACTCGATGATCTGAAGAGAGAACCTCTAGTATCCATCATATGCACCTCTAAGTCTTCCAACAAATCATCTTCATTGGGGTCAAAGCTAACCTTCTCTTCTTTGAGGTCAAACCAATCCTACCCTAGGATTTCTTTCTTTTTAGTAAGATACTGTGCCACGATATCATCCAAGGAGTCTAACTATGCAGACACAAATGCTCATGGCTGACAAATGGTGGGATCATGCTCATGAATAGAGATACACCTCCTCGCATCAAGTGCTAACCCTTGGAGGGCTATACTCACTAGACAACACGTGCTCATGGTTGTCAACTGTTATGGATGGAGTACTGCCCATGAGGGGATCTATCGCCATGGGGACAAATAGAACCTCTATTTCTCCCTCTATTCGCTATATCTATGATCTAGGGTGGTGGTGGTGATGGCACAACTATAATGCTACGAGGTCACCACTTCCTCTTCACCGCAACTAAAGTAGAGGTCGAAGCAGAGATCACCCCTAAGTCGATCGTAGATGAAGAGGGGATCCCTTGGCCATAGTTGGATCACCAGTGGGGCTTTCTTCTCTCCTGATGCTGCTCTCATGGCTTTGGATGGAACTATAGAAGATTGAACTTACACTGGTGATGGCAGATGTGGAGTAGAGTAGTGTGATGGAGATAACACCAACACTCTCTATACTAGGGCTATCCTCTCATGATGGGTTGTACCAGTCAATACTATACTATCTGTGACCGCATGGGTGCTCCAATGAGGAAATCTATGATGAGAGTCACGCCTAGCATATCTTCACCTTTCTCATTAGTAATGTGCATATACTGGCCTCTCAGCCCTCTCCTATCGATCTACTCACTACACTAAGGGGATAACCGAGCATAGATCACTAGCATTGGACTCGATCATCCATAAGCTCGCCAACTTGGTGCAAAACCAAGGCCAACATATGATCTCCTCCTATCTCTAGGTGCTCATAATGAATTAGAGGTGGAGGTGACACTATTATCCTCCTGATATCTTCCTCCCCTTCAGAATCAAAAATTGGGTGGAACTTATTTTAAGTAAGCAAAAGAGAAACTACCCTTGGTGACTCTTCTACTGCAATGTGAGAGAATGTCTCCATCTCCTTGGAAATGTACACATGATGTCACTTGATCTTACGATTCATATTGTAATGCTAGGTTCGGCTTGGTGTAGCAATATGGGAGCTAGACCCTACCTCAAAGGTAGAGAGACTATCCCTAAAGCTGGTAGCCTTCCCTTAGAGGAAGCCAATGAGTGGGTACTAGCACTGGGGTAGTGGAACAACTGCTATATAGCACCGAACTGCAGCTATGGTAACTTCTACCGCCTTCCTCTTCAGTGAGAGAAATTCAGAATCTGAGGGCATCTCAATATGGATGACTAGCTTCTGCCCTGCCACCACATTCTTGCAGACAGTGGTGAGGGTTGCCCACTCATAAGTGATCCGCCCCTCAATCCTTGGCCAAAGTGTATAGATGAGAAAATTAGTTTGGGGAGGCTGGCCCAATCCAAGGCCAAATCCATCCCAAAGGAGAAAGGTGAAAACATACTTTTGAGAATCCATTTGCACTATACCAATTGAGAAAAAAGCTAACCGAGACTAAACGAACTGCAATTATTGGAAAGAAACTCAAATGATTTTTTTATCTTGGTATTCTGATTTTTTAGATTTGATTTAAAGTTTGAACACACACTCAATAATTTGAATATGTTAAGTGGGGCTCATTGAATTTAGGAGAGATTTTGAATAAATTGGAGGAGAGATTTTGAGTTTATTTGAGTTTAGAACCCACATTCAACAAATTTGTGTATGTTGAATGGGTTCAAAATATTTTGGAGAGAGACTTTAATGCTTCCATTGGTTCATATTTGAATTCAACTTTTATGTTTGGGGACCTTTTATTTAACAAATTTGAGTATGTTAAATAGAGGGTCATTTGATTTTATTGTTAGATTTGATTTTGGGATTACTCACTTAGCAAATTTGGGTATACTAGATAAGATGTTTGAAAATAATTTTATTTTTGCTTGTTTGCCCATGATGTATATCATGTGTGAATTTAGAAATGAAATCTTTACTTAGCAAATTTGTGTATGCTAAATAAGGCCCAAATCTATTTTTGTTTTGATTTTAAAAATGGGATCTTTACTTAGAAAATTTGTGTATGCTAAATAAAGTCCAAATGTGTTTGATTTTTGTTTTGGTTTTTTTTAAAAATGGGATCTTTACTTAGCAAATTTGTGTATGCTAAGTAAAGTCCAAGTGTGTTTGATTTTTGTTTTGGTTTTGAAATGAGATCTTTACTTAGCAAATTTGTGTATGCTAAGTAAAGTCCAAATTCATTTTGAAAAAGGGTCATTTTCTATTTAACAAATATGGTGTGTTAAATAGAATCCAATTTATTTTCAATTTTCTTTTGAAAAATAAACTATCATTTGACAAATTTGGGTATGTCAACTAGAATTCTAATGTATTTTATTTTATGATTCTTTGCAAATGAGATCTCCACTTAACAAATTTGGGTATGAAAAATGAAAGTCATTCATACTTTATTTTTCAAAGATGAAATTTTTGTGTGTGATTATTGCTTATTGAAAAGAAGGAAATTCCAAATTAACACATGTGGAATGTGTTGAGTGGAGTTTCAAATGGTGTGATTTTATTTGAAAATGAAAACTCCATTCAATAATCTTGGATATATTGAATGAAGATTCTTATCTTCAATTTTGTGCTTTTTGAAAAGGAAAGAAATTTTAACTTCAACATATGTAAGATATATTGAATGGAGTTTCTATTTTATGACATGATTTTATTTGAAATGAAACCTTCATTCAATAAATTTGGGTATATTGAATGAAGATGTTAATTTTAAATATGTGCTTTTGAAAAGGGAGAGAAACTCCAATCTTCAACATATGTAAGATACATTGAATGGAGTTTCTATTTTATGAAATGATTTTGAATGAAACCTTCATTCAATAAATTTGGGTATATTGAATGAGGATGTTGATTTTTGAATATGTGCTTTTGAAAAGATGATTTTTATTTTGATTTTGAAAATATCTACATGTAACAATCTTGAAGATTGTTAGATGAGGTAGAGTTATATATATTTTGTGAAAAGTTCTTGTGCAAGTATTTTATTATGTGAACTTTTGGAAAGTGCTTTTGAAAAGTGATATTTTATAAAGAATTTATTTTTCTTATTTATGGAATGAACTTTACCTTACCATAGAGATGGTAAGAAAAAGGTCTTTAGTCATCTCTTTTGATTTAATTTTATTATCACCTATTGGGCGACCCAACAGGGGTTTTAAGACCTACATGGAGTGAGGTCCTAAAACCTAAAGGATGTTGGCTAGCTTAGCTTAAAAATGAAATGAGCTAAGTGCCAATAGAAAAGAAGGATAGTCTTAGACTTATATGAAATACAAATCTACTATCAATACTTGGAGATAATGATCATTTACCAAAGATGGAGAGAGGAACCATCTCTAGTGGAGTCGCCAGAAAAATCTATTGTGTTTTATTTTGGATGTTTGGTGGGGTTGGGACCACAGATCTACATATGTTTATTAGGGGGTACAATGAAGAATGATGTACTATCTCGAGAGATAGAAGTCACCATCCTACAATGCAATAAGGACTCAAGGACAATGGGTCTTCAAATGTACCAGATCTTTCCCTTACTTTACATGGAAAAGTAAAGTAAGGTTTATTTTAAATCAAAAGTTCCCTGGAAGGCAAGCCCTCATAGTTAATTACATCCTAAAGAATGAGATTCCTGGGAATACTCATTAAGGTAAATGATCATTGTCTTCAAAGATTTCAAAGATAAGACTATCAATCAATTGGTTATTTTAGAAAATTAAAGAGGATTGAGCAAGAGGAGGGAGTTAAGGAGATGAGTAGGGATGCTCATGATACTAGAAACTAGTGAGCATCCCAAACTATTCTATGGTTGGGTTTTATATTTTGAAACGGGGAAATTATATGTTTGAGTTGAAATTTTATTAGAAATTTAGGCTTACAATTATACAATAAAAGATTGTAGAAATGTTAAGAGGTGAGGATTTATGCTTATAGCCAAAGGGAAACACCAATCTTAGATCCTAAATCTAGGAGCTTTGGCAAGGGCATGACCTAAATCTAAGGCAAAAGTTGGTATATGGAATACCTTCACAAGAGAGAGTAAACCACCCGACTGTTGGGCTTACAACCTCCTGGGGGTGGCCGCCAACTAACTCCTCCTATGATTTTAAATACATGTAGGCAAGTCTTATGCTTTACAAGATAGCTAGGTTGTTATTCATTTGAAAGGAGACTAAGTCCTTAAACTACTCTAAGAGACTAGATCGTGAAGGGCATGAATCCATGACTTAATTTAATGCAAATTTTGTCAAGTTTTAATTTAATTTTTGGACATTTTTATTTGGCACAGGCATGGGATTTCATATGCCTAATGCATGAGAAGATTGGTTATGGGCCAAAGATAAAAGAAGGGGTGTGTTTCACCATGGCTCTCAAAGGTTAAGCCATTTTCTAGCAAAGGTGGGAGCCTTCCATTAGCAAGAGTGAAGCAATATGATTTATGCATGATATGAGATGTAAAAAACATCTAGCTAAGGGGTTGCTAAATCTTTTTTATTATCTTGATTTATGTCCTGCTTTAAGTGAGGTTATGAATTATTTAGTTTAATTTGAGTTGATTAATTGGATAGAAAATTTATTTTTCCTAAGAGCCTAATCGCATCTAGGCCATTCAACAACCATCAAGCAATTAAAAACTAGAAAATCATGCCATCCTAATTGCACAATCATAAATATAACATCAATCAATTTATAATATTAGAAAAGAGTAAGAGGCATGTGGTCGTCCCATCGCCAACCCGAAGAGGAAAATGGGTAGCCAAGCTCTACCCTTATATAACCCGGATTACAAATGAATAATTACAATTATGAAATGACAAGTGTTATGGGGGTCTTCATTCTTCATCTTCCATTCTTCACCCTTGTCCTTCATTCGTTCATCTTGATTTGCTCCATTTCTTTCTTTTGGGTTATCTTGGGATGTAGCTTGCTCCACATGGTACATAAGACATAGTCTTATGAACAATGTTCATCCTAATCCCCATAACACTTGCTCCAAAACTTAATTATAAAATTTACATCAAAATGGGAAAAGAAAATCTAACTAACAAAACAAAGGTTAGCTAAACATACCCAACCCAAGTAGTTATAAGAATAATTTGGACTTAGCACCCCACACATGGGTAACCAAGCCCACCTGTCCTAGTTTGGATTATACTTAAGGGTATAAGCAACCTACATAGCAATAGCATTTATATTTTTATGACAATGCCCCTTAAGCACAATCCCATGTAGAAGACATGATTAGACTAAGATCGCCCTACCATCCAGTCTACGCACATACACCCCAACATCCAATTCTAAAACATTACAAAACAAAATCAGCTTCAAACCATGCACCCCTAACATAGAGCTAAAAAGGTGACTTAGCCTAATGTGTGTGTGCCATTTAAGGCTTGTGTGGCATGTCCTAGCTAGGTTTTAGGTTGAAATTTTCTAAGTGTGAGAGATTCAACTTAGATGGTGATTTCATTTTAAGTGATTTAGTTGACTTGTTAATTTTAATTTGGTGATTTGATTTAGTTTGAATGAATCTACACTTAATGTCTAAATGTTGTGAAGAGAAGAAAAGAGAGGAGAACTCTCTTTCATTTCTACCTTAAAACATTTCTAAGGTAGATTCATTAATGAATTTCCTTTGGTGGATGATTTATTATGTATTTTTTAATTAATCCTAAGTTTAGATTTACTCTAAATAGCTTTATTCAATAAGAAAGACATCTTAAGATTAGTTAGGTGGATTGCTATCACATAACACACACCATTTATTTATTTCCACCATGTATACCATGCATATGAATAATCCTAAGCATACCTGTACATGCAATGCAAATCTTAGCACACTTTGATGATGAATGCAAAGAAATGTGGTTTGAAAATTTGGATGTTCCATGAATGCATGTCTTTGTTATGTAGAAAAGAGGGACTCTTTATCCATTAGCTAAATGCACATCCACATGTATAAAATTTATAAGTGAGTATGACCATTGTTTACATCGTGGGGCATAAGGTACAAGACCTACTTGGGGCTATTTAAAGCCTCACATTGAGATGTCCGTGAATGATAGACCATTTTTCTTAGATACATGTAAATGTACAAAAGAACCAAATGGATGAAGAATCATGCAAGAGATTTATGTTTGATTTGATTGTAAGATTTACATGTGTAGTGAAGGTGCTTCCTAAGTCTTAACATTGAGATGCATAGGAATAGATTTAGCAATTTATGTTTTTTTCAAATGAACTATACACTTGCAAATCCTATGTGAATCCATAAGAGAGGAGATAAGAACTTCATAGTACACATCTTATGTATCATCACATGCAAGCTTATAAATATTTATAACTAACATCACTTTATATATAATCTTTGATTTATAAGTTTTGAAAAGATAATTTTGGTTTAATAATGATAATAGCCACTCATATCCTTAATTTTAACCAACACATGCAATTTGACATAAAAGAAAACATTTTATTTAATTAATTTTAAAAGAAATGAATGCTGATTTGGTGGCAATATTTAGCATGATTGGAAAGAAATGAAGGGATGTAAGTACATAACTTCATTCACTTAAGCCATAAGGACAATCATATAGAATAAGATCATTTAAAATGAATAAAAAAATTATTTAAAGAGATTTTATCTTTGAATTTGATTTGTAGGAGATATGAAAAGGTTTTTAATCTAACCCATTCCCCATGTGTGAAGTGGTTTGGTTTAATTTAGAACAATTAGGTTGATTTTATATTCTAATTAGGAATGAATTAAATCTAATTACCCTTACCTATACCACTTTAACATAATTAGCCAAGTAACTATGAGACAACATATGATATGCAATCACATGTAAAAAATAAATCAGCAATGCACCTAAGAAATAAGGGGCTTAATGCAATTGGCTCACAATTATTGGTTAATTAAGCTAAAGGGTTTAATTAAGTACTTTATAACCCTACACATGTAGTTTGATTATAATTTTTTTGGAATCCTCTTAGGTTATTGAACACCCAAGAATCTACCCAAGAATTGAATGATTAAATTATAGAATGATTTGGTTTTAAGTTTGATTAATTAAACTAATTAATGAAGTGATTAAGCCATTAATTAATTAAATTGATTAAGTGTTTTCCAAGTGAAATGAACTTAGAGAAAATATTGGAAAAGAAGTCCTAATCTCATTCTATGTCCATTCACTATTCAAGATGATTTAGCAAGCTTGATTAATGAATTTACCACTATTTAACATGATTTAATCATTTAGTTAATTAAGAGAGTGATTAGGGATGAAATAAACAATTCCCCAATTAATCAAGCAATAAATTCCAAGAAAATTATGGAGGTAGAGGTCATCCCAATTAACCTCAAAAGTCGAGATTAATTCTTAAATTAATTAGAGTAATTAGCTTAATTACATTTTGATAAAACCCAAATTGAGTTAAAATCACTATTTAAAATTATTAATTTTAATTTTATATTATTTTTTCAATTATCTTTAAAATAAGTATTTATTTATATTTTTCTATAATTAGTTATGAATTTTAAAAGTTTTAATATTAAAATTGAATTATTAACCTAATTAACCCCTTAATCTAGAAAGCCACATGAACATAATAGCATAATGTATGCACTTTCCACTTCATGAGATAGGTTATTTATGTTGTCACATCCATCAGGTGAGTTAGTTGATGGTAGATCTCTCGGGCCATCGATCTAAGATGATGGTCGATTAATCAATTTAGCTTAAATCAAAGGGGATTTAGTGTGATATAATCACTACTATCTATTCCAATCATGTGGAATGGATGACATGTGATCCTTCTCCTTAGGAGTGATGAGATAACATCATTCTCTCTCCATTCAATTGAGCTCAAGCTCATTGGGATCAAAATGATCCCACACCTTATGGAGGGGATGCACATCTAATGGTCAAGATTTGATGGGTGATAATTTCCTTCAAAAGGACCAACCAAATTTTCCTATGGCTATGGTTTTGAGCAATTACCTCAAGGCTATCACCAGCCTAACGAGGAGGAAGCTTCATCTAGGAGATGAAGCCCCATTGAAGGAATTGGATCTTGGTTTGAGTAGATTTTGACCAAGCTCCCTTCAATGGAGATCACTTTGATCAAAGTGATGCTTCGTGGCTTGGACTTGGGAAATAACTTGATTAGCTCTAATGAAGTCCACTAATGTGTGTAAGGTTAATTTGATTTTGATGGAGAATTGAGTGATTTTCAATTCACCTCCCTATCGCTTTAAGGAAAATTGAGAGTGAGAAATGGGGAGCTGAATGGCTTGCAAAAAGCTGACTCAACCTTCTTAGCCAGGAAATGAATTCTTGTGGTTTGAGTGGGAATGAGAGGGGTATATCTCCTCCTTGGATCAGATGGTGATGGCTATTTTGCCATTTTGATCAATGGAAATTTGAAGCAATGAGTTACAAACACCCCACATGGGTCATTTTGGTAGTAGAGAAGGAGAGGGCCCATGTGCTAGAGTGCATTTGGAGTTCTAAGTGTTCAATTGCCAATGGGGAGGTTGTTTGGCCTTGCCTTGGGTATGGTCAATGCAAGCTCACAATCACCACCTGGTGCCCATGTCAATGGAAGGATGTCAAATGGTCTTGAGAGACATGACCAAATTCCAAGTGAATTTGGTCATAGATACCCTTGACCTAAGGGGAAAAAGTGGTCATTTAGCCATGATTTTGACTTGGGAAGATTTGAAATGATTCAAAATGGTTTGGCCAAACAAGTGATTTGAGTTCATTTGATTTGGCTCACTTTGATCCATTTAGGTCAAATTGGGTCAAATTAGGTCCAATTGGTCAAATCAAACCATGGGTTAGGTCAAGTTCAAATGATCATTGAGCCTATGAGTATCATTGGTTTGGTTCAATTTGGTTTAGATTTGGTTTGGTTCATTTAGGTTCATTTGAGTCAAAAGGGTCAAATTGACTAATTTGACCCATTTGACCCAAATTAGTCATGGGTTGGTTTAGGCTTGGTTGACCATTTGAAATGTATTGCAAGCTTTGGTTTCAATCAATTTTATGGTTTGATTTGTTTTCATGTTGATTTTTTAGGTCAAGTTCATGGTCAACCGAGCTAGTTGGGTCTAATTGGCCAATTGAAGCTTTGGTCAAGTTCAACAAGTGATTTGGAATGAATTGACCCATTGGTTGCAATCAATTTGGCTAGATCAAGATTTGATCCATTTTGACTTTTAGGTCAATTTTGGTCAACTTAGGTCAAGGCAATTAGAATTTGGTTCAACTAATTATTTCGATCATGTTCAATTGATTATGGATTGGTTTAGATCAATGGTTTCAATCAATTTTGCTTATAGTAATTTTGGGTTTTTAGTTTCATTTGGGCTAAGTGTTGACTTGGTCAAAGGCTAGTTTGACTTTTGAACCAATTTGAGTTGTTGATCATCCTAGGATGATTGTTGCTCACAATGTGAGGCTTAGATGGGATTAGTTCAATCCAATTTGGATTAAATTTGGCTCAAAAGGTCCTTTAGGTCACTTTGGGTCAAGTGAGCCTAAATGGTTAATTGGCTTGATCAAGGCTTGGTTCAAGTTTGGTTGAACTCACATATGGAATTTATGATGATATAAACCAATTGCAAGAGATTTGGAGTCAAATGGGTTTTGGTTCATTTGACATTTTCAAGTCAAAAGGATGAACATGGGTTTGACTTGTTAGTTTGATTTGGTTTGGTTATTATAGTTTATGTTTATATTTGGGCATGTGATTGGAGTGATTGTTTGAAGAGAAAATAAGGGTTTGGATTGATCCAGAATGATTTGGATAAGTTTAAGGATTTGGCTTGAAAAGAGTATATTGGATTTTGGTTTAATTTTGGGTTTAGTTTTGGTTATTTGTTTATACTTCATTTATATTTGTTCATAAATGAAGCTATAAATGAGTTATGAGAAAATCATTTGAGTTTGGAGTGATTTGGTTTTTTTCTAAGTCCATAAGATGAAATCAAAGGGCTTAAAAGATTTTGGGATTTGAATTCAATCATGGGTTTCAATCATTTGATTTGGAATTGATATGATTTTTGAATTTGATTTGAATAAATCAACAAGTTGGAATTGATTTGTGATTTGAGAATATCAATTGAGTAGAATTGATTTAAGATTTGATTTGATTGATTTGAAGGAGGGTGGCAAGGATTAAGTTCAAATATGGTGTAAGTCCTCTTGCCCCTAAGACATAAATTCCTATAGTAACTCCTCTAAGTCTTTAGGGTTAGGTTAAGTGTTCACCTAATCACTAGAAGGTCTTAAAATTAAGAAACTTTAGTGTCTAGAGGAGTCCCATGTCTAAGATGGAGAATTGATTTACCCAAGTGAGTGTTTTCTCTCAAGAGAGAAGAACCACAATCTATTCCTGAAAGGCAAGTAGAATAGTTCTTTAACTTCATAATGTGATGAGATTCTCATCATCTATCCAATTAAACAACAAAGAATATATGAGGCTCTTATGAGGTTAAGATTTAAGTATTGAACATAAACATCTTTGGGGATTTGATTATCAACCAAATCACTAAGTCTATAATGTTATAAAGAAGCTATCACTTCAACAAGTACACCATGGAATTATTTTAAATTGAGGTTACATTTATAAGATTCCTTTGAGGAGAGAATTCAGTATGTTGTAACATAAAGTTATAGAGGATGAGTCCATATAATAAAGTCCAAAATAGACAATTCTTATTTATTGATATTGGACTCATTAAAAATTTAAAGATTCCTAAGAAGGATGAGAGCTGATTGAGTTTCATGGATTACCTAAATAAAGGCAAACTACCTCAAGAGAAGTCAAGCCCATTGGATGAAGCAAAAAAATTTTATGATTATGGATGGTGTCTTATACTATGGTCTTCAATCATATATTATGTTTTTGACTAGCATAATGTAAGATTATACTCTGACTATGTGGAGAATTCAAGAAAGTCAAGATCAAGAGACTAGAATACTGGATGTCAATGATCAAAGATTGCTTGATGGATGCCACCAATGTCAAATACACAAGAGGGTCCTACACCAACCACCCTTCTACATAACATTTATGGCCATTCAGTGTTGTCTACATAGCTTTTCTTTCTAAGGGTCATTGGTTCATCTTAGACTAAACTCATCAAATCATGAAGGAGATCATTTAAAGGTCACAACTGATGTGCTCATTTTAGAATAATATCTACATAGGAAAGTTCCTCAAGAATTAACCAATAATGGTACTATTCAAGAGAGAGATCAATAACTTCTTAGACAACATAGATTGGAGATATTCTACCATCAACTACCAAGCAAATAGCTAAAAAAGCCTTCAACAAAACTCTCATCCAAATACTAAAGCATCAACAATAACAAGTGATGGCCATGGCAGTTGAAGCCTTATCTAGACAACATAGAACTCAACTGATCTCTTCTCCAAGGGTTTTATTCTACCATTAGAAGTCCAACTCCCATTCAAAGGAGAGCTATGGGTATGCCATAGAACATAATGCAAGTTCTTTAGAAGATTGAAGGTTTGGAGGAGAGATGCCAAGAATGACAAAAAGAGTTGTACAAAGCTAAAATGATTCAAGATCACAATAAGTTGGTCCATCCTATACATTTCAAGTAAGAGAGCTATTTTAGTTCAAGACAGGCCCATCAAAAGATGGAGCTAGTTTGAACCCATTGAAAACTAGAAAAGGCCTACCAAATCCTATCCATTAATCATAAGAGACACCCAATGATTACAATCAAGTGATATACTTAAATGAATATTATAAATCATGTTTGAAAATAATTATCATCAATGATTCCATTTTGAACTAAATTGGTGTTCTACCATTAGAAGTCCAACTCCCATCACGAAGGATAGCTAGCAAGATCATACGAACATAATACCAAGTTTTGGTTAGAAGATCTCAAGGTTTGAGGAGAGATGCCCGAGAATGAAAAACCTTGAGTTGTACAAAGCTAAAATGATTCAAGATCACAATAAGTTGGTCCTAGAGTTTCAAGAGAGCTTATTTTAGTTCAAGGAGACCGATTATTGCCCATCGTAAGATGGGAGCTAAGTTTGAACCCACTTGGGAAGGCCTTTTTCCATAGAGAGGCCTAGAGGATCTATTAGCTTATTAATCATAAAGGAGAGCACCCAATGCTTCCAATCAATGGGTTGTACTTAAATGAATATTATAAATCATGTTTGAAAATAATTATCATCAATGAAAATTCCATTTTGAACTAAATCGGGTTGTTCTACCATTAGAAGTCCAACTCCCATCATGAAGGATAGCTATGGGTACCAAGATCATAGTAACATAATGCCATTTGGTTAGAAGATCTGAAGGTTTGGAGGAGAGATGCCTGAGAATGATAAACTTTGAGTTGTACAAAGCTAAAATGATTCAAGATCACAATAAGTTGGTCCATCCTAGAGCGTTTCAAGTAAGAGAGCTTATTTTAGTTTTAAGGAGACCGATTATTTCCCATCATAAGATGGGAGCTAAATTTGAACCCACTTAGGAAGGCCTTTTTCCATAAAGAAGGCCAACCAAGGAGGATCCTATCAACTTATTAATCATAAGGGAGAGCACCCACTGCTTCCAATCAATGGGCTATACTTAAATGAATATTATAAATCATGTTTGAAAATAATTATCATCAATGAAAATTCCATTTTGAACTAAATCGGGCTGTTCTACCATTAGAAGTCCAACTCCCATTATGAAGGATAGCTATGGGTAGCAAGATCTTAGCAGAACATAATGCCAAGTTTTGGTTAGAAGATTTTGAAGGTTTGGAGGAGAGATGCCTATGAGAATGATAAAACTTTGAGTTTTACAAAGCTAAAATGATTTAGGATCACAATAAGTTGGTCTGTCCTTGAGCGTTTCAAGTAAGAGGTCTTATTTTAGTTCTAAGGAGGCCGATTATTTCCCATCGTAAGATGGGAGCTAAGTTTGAACCCACTTGGGAAGGCCTTTTTTCCATAGAGAAGGCCTACCAAGGAGGATCCTATCAGCTTATTAATCATAAGGGAGAGCACCTAATGCTTCCAATCAATGGGCTGTACTTAAATGAATATTATAAATCATGTTTGAAAATAATTATCATCAATGAAAATTCCATTTTGAACTCAATCTCTTCCATGTTGAAAGTATTCTTGTTTTGCAACTGCCATAATGTGTTTAGGTAGATGTAAGGAACTTGAGCATCTTATCCTTCATCGACAACACAATCACAAATACACACAAACATATAAAATAAACACATATCTTTTGTCTCGCTCTTGAGATAATGCCCCGCTGGCACTCACTCAGTAGTTGCTTTAGGTCTGGTTAATGTGGTACCCTGCTAGTGTGTCACCTAATGGTCATCTTGCTTTGAAGGATGTAAGTTTGCTATGCTTTCTTTTCTTACTTGGCCAGTGCACATCGATGAGCACCTTGTTAGTTTGGTTTTAGTGGCCAATAAGCTACCTCATGTTGGCTTTGTTTAAGAGGTTGTGAGTCTAAGCTTTCTTCTTGGATTAGCCTTCATGCTAACTGGTCAAGTATATTTGAGGTTTAAGATAAGTCCCCTAGTGGCTCTTTCCTCTTGACTACTTCAAGTTTGAGTCTCCTTCCTCGGGCTCCCAATTTAGTCGCTCTAGCTCAGATATCATATGTCCTACCGATGACAGACTATCCTGATGATCAATTCCACTTGGAAAGTTGTAAGCCTACATGTTTTCTTTCTAGATTGATCATTGCACACCGATGGGCACCTTAGGTTGGTTAGTTCTCACTATGTTGATGGATACACCACTCATGCTGACGGATACACCTTAGGTTGGTTGGTTCTCACACCTTAGGATACACCACTCATGGCAGATGTAAGTCTACTATGCATTCTCCTTGAGTTGGCCACCGTACACCTATACACTTTCTTTTATAGAGCTCAATATAATGCCCCTAGCAACACCTCCCTTGTGGGCACTATATTTGGATAACGTCCTTTGTGACCCCATATTGACACTACCAGGTTACTATCAGATTCGACATTTCCCCTTTCCAAGTAACCACCTTGTTTGGAGAATCCTTCCTTTGGATGTGCAAATTCTCCCTTGGTTTAGTAAATCTGAGATAGGTTAAGGCCTACATAGTCCCTTCTTAGTGTGTTCCCTTGCACACTAATAGGATCCATGCAAACATATAAATAAAATATATATTCACTTGTGGATTAGGAGGACACCCCTATCGGTACCTTTTCCTAAGCAGTCATCCTATCTTTAGGGCAATGTCACAAAACTACTATAGGTATTGCACTACTCTTGAGTTGATATAAGTCCTCGCAAGATTCACTGAGTCACCCTAAGTCAAGTTTGATTTGTTGTGCTACCAAGTCACCCCATAGTTGTTCTCGCTTTAGAAGATGTAAGTATGCCTTCTTCCTAGCACAAAGCACACCAAAGGAAACCCTTAGGTTTGCTAGCTCTACCCATGACCGAGACTATCCCTTTGGATTTATAAATCTAAGATAGGACAAGTCAAATATCCCTTCTCAAGGTCCATTGCACACCGACATGGTCCATAAATTAAATCTATCAAATTTGATCGAACTCATATTCCCAGCAGATATGCCCTCAATTCAAAATCAAACTAAACCAAACAAACCATATCAAATCACATGAAATTAAGATGAAATTAATCCCTTGACTACTTTTGAGTTGACATAAGTCTCCAATTCATTGTAGTCCCAGATTTGATTTGTTATGCATCCAACAGGTCACCCCAGTGGTTGTTCCTTGATTTGGAAGATGTCAGTCTTCCTAGCACAATCATTGCACACCGAAAGGCAAGCCCTTAGGTTGGCTAGCTCTATCCCACAACCGGTAAACCATCCATTTGGATTTGTAAACCTGAGGTAGGTCAATGCTGATATAGCCCCTTCTTAGTGGGTACATCGCACATTGATAGGGTCCATAAATTTACTCAGATTAAATTAAACCCAATCTAATTTTTCCCCAGTGGAGTTAAATCACACCATTCTCCCTTGTGGAGCCCAAAATCATATATAAATAAGTCAAGGAAACAAATCAAATTCAAAATCAACCTCCCTAGTGGAGCCAAATTAAACTAACTCCCTAGTAGAGTCTAAATCAAAGAAATCCAACTAAACTCTTATTCTAGTGAATACATCCCCAAATAAATCTATGAAATAAAACTCAAATCCCAATCAGATAGCCCGAACCAGCTTCCCTGGAAGGTTCATATACATTCCTAGTGGACTGAGCCCATATCTCTGATATGCTTCCACATCAATTAAAACAAAACAAATTAAAGTCAATTGATCTTACTCTGGTGGATTATAGATTCTTATTCTAGTGGATCTTCTTTCCATAAATCATATAATCAAATCAAATTCAAACTTTATCCCCAATGATTTTCTTCTCCTATGCCTCAACATAACCCTCACATGTCATTTCCAATGCATGTGTGATCCCCTAACGGATCTCCCTCCATGTCCTTGACATGGAATTCTCATCAAATCTTATTTCTTCTCTTATGCACACCTTTAATACTTCAACCAAAAGCCTAACAATGTATTCAAATTACATCATCTTAACATTGTAATCAACATTTTATGATTTTTGATGGTGCAAGCTCAAACTAACTATACAATATCATGCTAAACATATTATAGTGTGAATTAACACACTATATTATATTATAATATATGATGTTATATTATAATTTTCTATAATATAAAATATTATCTAACATTACACCCCATTAGAATCACTTAAAAGGAACAAATAACAAAATTTTCTCAAAATATGAGTAATGTTCATTTTGGATGTAAAATTGTTATTTTTCTATAGAAATGGTACAAAATAGCATAATTTTGGTGTTCTTCTTGGTGTGCTATGAATTTGGCCAAATTCTTCCATCTTAACCTTCAAATTAACATTTTATGAGTTTTGACCCATTGTATTATAACAAAAGTAAAATATACCAAAATGTACAATAACATTTAGTAACACACCACCACATTCATATATATGTGACATTATATTGTTATGTACATTATATTTTAATATGCTTTCATATAATATATTATCTTACATTACACCTTAAAATGAATCATTTTAAGCAAAAAATTTATAAAATTTTGTTGAAAAAGGAACAATTATTTTGAATGCAAAATTCCATTCTTTTGATTAAATGACACACCATAGCACAGCCCCAATGATGTTCCCTAAATCTGACCTTAAATTTGGCCAAATCCCATCATCTTAGCTTATAAATCTATATTTTTATGAACTACACCAGTACAAACTCTACTACATCATACTATAACAAACTAAAATATGCTAAATAATAAGTAGTAATACACAATGGTATACTATAATGCATGATGCTACACTATGTTATGACATCCTATATTATAATACATATAACATATTATATTATATATATTATATTATATTGCATATCACATCACAAGGGATTGCTTAAGATAAAAATCATAAAATTAGTCTAAACAATAAAAAACTATATATTTTTGTCGTATCACTTACATATTTTAAATTCAAACAATATATTATGATGCCATGCTCTACCTATTATAAATTTGGCCAAATTCCACCATTTTAAAGTCTAAATCAACATTTTTATAAATAATGCTAGTGTAGGCTCAACTACATGATTGTAAAATACTAAAAGAATTTAAAATGCCAGAGTAATATATTATGATATATGATGCTATACTATGCTACAACATATAATATTTATTTTGACCATAAAAGTTTACTTTTTAGACTACAAGTGGCATAGAACATCTTTGGTACTACAACCTAATTTCCATTTCAAATTTAAGAAATTTCATCATCTAATTTATTAAATCAATATTTTTATGATTTATATTAATATAGACTATAGGGCACAATACCATAATATACTAAAACATTTCAAAACATCATATAACATCCAAAAAATACATCACTACATGCTCAAATATATGCTACATTATACTATAATATATGGTAATATAATATGATTTAGGGTATTCAAATCTCTAATGGTCAAGGGAAAGCCTCTTGAAGACATTTTCTTTAGCTACCATAACTATGTTAGGATTAGGTCATTCTTTAGATCTACTCTTAATGACATCTTTTTTCAAGGTTTATGTTTTAGGGTTTATGGTAAATTTAGGGTTTTGGGTTTAGGGCTTAGGGTTTAGGGTTAGTTTAGGATTTAGGTTTAGGTTTTAGGGTTTAGGTTTAGGTTTGGGGTTTGTTTAAGTTTTGTGGGTCAGATGTTTTAGGTTTAGGTTTATGGTTTAGGGATTAGATTAGGGTTTAGGGTTTAGGATGGTTTAGGTTTAGGTTTAGTTTAGTTTAGGGTTTAGGGTTTTGGTTTTAGGTTTAGGTTTAAGTTTTAGTTTAGATTTAGGTTTAGGTTTAGGGTTTATGGTTTAAGTTTTTTTAATAATAGAGAACAAATTTAGATTCAAAATTTATTTTTTTGATTTCATCAACCAAGTAGCACCCCAAGTTTTCTAAGACACAAACGATGACATAGATCAAAAATGAGCACCATAGAGCAAATAAAAAACCTTAGATAAGTAAAACCATCTCTACTGTAAAGACACAGTTCCATAAGCAATTGATTGGATTGATCGTTCTTCAATTTCTCCAATTTTTGATCAACCACCTCTCTCGAGTAGTGGGATCCGCCATCATATCCTCGATCTCTCCATCCACCACCACCATGGTCAGTAACCTCCTCCTCCTACCTCCATAACCACCACTTCCCACCACCTCCATATCCACCAAAGACATCGATCCCCACCACCACTGATAATGCCACCTTCAACATCGCCACTGATCTAGATTGAGCTTAGTTGATGGTGATGTTCATATCGTCGCCCCATTCTAGGGTTTAGTGAGTTTAGGGTTTTAATTAATTTAGGGTATAGGTAGGGTTTAGGGTAGGGTTTTGGGTTTGGGTTTTTGGGTTTGGGAGATAGGTTAGGGTTTAGGTTTTGGTTTAGAGTTAGGTTAGTTTTGGTATTAGGGTTGTGGTAGGTAGGTTTAGGGTTTGGTTTAGGGTTTAGTATTTTTAGGGTTTAGTGTTAGGATTTGGGTAGGTTTTTTTTAATTCAAACCAAGTTTAGGTTTATTTAGTTTTTTTTATTTTTATTTTATTTTTTTTTATTTTTATTTTATTTGTTTTTAATTTATTTTAATTTAGTTTATTTATTTTAGGTATTTAATTTAGTTTAGGTTTTTATTTTAGTTTATTTTGTTTAGTTTATTTTTAGTTGAGTTTTATTTTATCTTTTAGGTTTAGGTTTTTTATTTTTTTTTAGGTTTAGGTTTAGGTTTTTTATTTTAATTTTAGGTTTTTAGGTTTCATTTTAGGTTATTTTTTTATTTTATTTTTTTATTTAGTTTTATTTTAGTTTATTTATTTTAGGTAGGTTTAGGTTTATTTATTTTAGTTTAGGTTTAGGTTTATTTAATTTTGTTTATTTTATTTTTATTTTAGGTTTAGTTTTTTTAGTTTAGGGTTTAAGTTATTTTTTATTTTGGTTTATTTTTTTTAGTTTATTTATTTTTATTTTATCTTTTATATTTATTTTAGGTTTAGTTTTGATTTTATTTAGGGTTTTATTTTTTTTAGTTTAGGTTTTATTTATTTCATTTTATTTTAGTTTTTTATATTTTATTTTATTTTCCTTGGGTTTAGGTTTAGGTTTAAGTTTTAGTTTAGTTTATTTTTTTATTATTTTTTGTGTATTTTTTTATTTTATTTTTTTAGGTTTTATTTTGTTTGATTAGATTTTATTTTTAGTTTAAGGTTTTAGTTTAGGGTTTAGGTTTTTTAGGGTTTAGGTTTAGGTTTAGGTTTAAGGTTTGGGGTTTTATGGTTTTTAGTTAGGTTTAGGGTTTAGGTTTAGGGTTTAGGTTTTAGGTCTAGGTTTAGGTTTTAGTTTAGGGTTTAGTATTTTTTTTTTTTTTTTTAATAGAACAAATGATTCATCATTTCTTCTTTTGATTACATTAACCAAGTAACACACCAAGTTTTTTAAGACACAAGATGACATAGATAAAATGAGCACATAGATTAAATCAAAACCCTAGATAACTAGAGATGTCTCTATAAAGACACTCATAAGCGTAGATTGGATCGACCATTCTTCGCTTTCTCCCATCAAAACCACCTCCTCGAGTGGTGGATCCACCATCATATCCCTGATCTCTCCCTCCGCCACCACCACGGATGTAACCTCCATCGCTCCTCCCACCTCCATAACCACCACGGCTCTGACCACCACCTCCATATCCACCAGCACCTATAGATACCTCACCACCACTATGATAATCACCTCCTCTGCCTTCGCCTCAATCGCTAGATCTAAATTAAGCCTAGTTGACGGTGATGTTCTTGTCTCCCATTCTTAGGGTTTAGGTTTATTAGGCTTAGGGTTTAGATTTTTTTTAATTTATTTAGTTACTTAGTTTAGGTGGGTTGGGGTTTGGGTTAGTTTAGGATTTAGGGTTTAGGTTTGTGAGTTTTTCTTTGTGGTTTAGGGTTTAGTTTGGGTTTGTGGTTTAGGGTTTTAGTTTAGGGTTTAGTTTTAGTTTTATTGTTTTGTGGGTTTAGGGTTTAGAGGTTTAGGGTTTAGGTTTTAGGGTTTAGATTTGGGTTTTGGTTTGGGGTTTAAACTTAGGTTTAGTTTTAAGGGTTTAGGGTTTTGAGTAGGTTTAGTTGGATGGTCAGCTGGGTGGGTTTTGTGGTTTAGAGGGTTAGGTTAGGTAGGTTTAGGGCTCAGATTTGTTTAGGGTTTAGGTTTAGGATAGGGTTTTGGGCCTAGGGTTTTAAATCACAAACCAGTTAGGTTTGGTTTAGTTTATTTTATTTATATTTATTTTATTTTTATTTATTTATTTATTTATTTAGTTTTATTT
Organism: Cymbidium sinense; assembly: GCA_021442155.1. Taxonomy (NCBI): domain Eukaryota; kingdom Viridiplantae; phylum Streptophyta; class Magnoliopsida; order Asparagales; family Orchidaceae; genus Cymbidium; species Cymbidium sinense. The sequence continues at coordinate 85,525 of JAKCPB010001856.1, forward strand.
TATTTTATTTTAAGTTTAGGTTTATGTTATTTTTTAGTTTATTTTATTATTTAGATTTTTATTTTATTTAGGTTTATGTTTTTTATTTTTTAGGCTTAGATTTTATTTTTTATTTAGTTTTTTTAGGTTTTATTTAGTTGGTTTAGGTTTATTTTATTTTATTTAGTTTAGTTTAGGTTTAGTTTTATTTTATTTTAGGTTTTATTTTAGTGTATTTTAGGTTTAGTTTATTTAGTTTTATTTTATTTTAGGTTTAGTTTTATTTTATTTAGGTTTTTTTACTTTTTAGTTTAGTTTAAGTTTTTATTTATATTATTTTAGTTTAGTTTTTATTATTTTATTTTATTTCTTTTTAGGTTTAGGTTTAGGTTTTAGTTTATTTTTATTTATTTATTTTTATTTTATTTGGTCCAGTTTATTTATTTTATTTTATTTAGTCTAGTTTTTTAGTTTATTTTATTTTTTTTTTATTTGGTTGGTTTAGGTTTTTTTTTTTGGCCTTAGGGTTTAGTTTTGGAGGTTTTAGGTTTTTGGGTTAGGGTTTAGGTTTAGGGTTGGGTTTATTTTAGGGTTTGGGGTGTGGTGGGTAGGTTTAGTTTAGGGTTTAGGGTTTAGGTTTAGGGTTTTAGTTTTAGTTGGTTTAGGTTTTGGTTGTATTTTAAATAGAACAAATTTAGATTCAACATTTCTTCTTTGATTTGATCAAACAAGTAACACACTAAGTTTTCTAAGACATGATGATTGATAAAAAATGAGCACGCATAGAGCAAATCAAAAACCCTAGATAAGTAGAACCATCTCTATTGTAAAGACAGAATTCCATAAGCAGCAGATCGGATCAGCTGTTCATCAGTTTCTCCAGGTCCCATCAGAACCACCCCGCCCTCTCGAGTAGGGATCCACCATCATATTCCCGATCTCTCTTTCAGCCACCACCATGATTGTAACATCTGTTGCTCCTCCCGCATCCATAACCACCACTGCTCTGACCACCACCTCCATATCCAATAGCACCTCTAGAACCCCCACCACCACTAGATAACTCACCGCCTTCACCTCCAATGGATATATGAAGTCTGGGTGGTCACCATGTTCTGCCAAGGTTCTCATTCTTAGGGTTTAGGTTTAGTTTAAGCTTATTAGGTTTTAGGGTTTAGGTTTATTTTTAATTTATTTAGTTACTTTAGTTTAGTTTAGGATTTGGGGTTTGGGTAGGTTAGTGGTTTAGGTTTGTGGTTTGGGTTTAAGCTTTATTGGTTTAAGGTTAGGGTTAGGGTTTAGGTTTTTTTTTGGTTTAGTGGTTGTGGTTTTTTTATGATTTTTTTAATTTAAGAAACCAAGGTTTAGGTTTACTTAGTTTATTTAGTTTATTTTATTTATTTTATTTTATTTTTATTTTTATTTAGTTTTTTTAATTTTATTTATTTTTTAGTTTATTTAAGTTTATTTATTTATTTAGTTTATTTTTAAGTTTTATGTTTATCTTTTAGTTTATTTGTATTTTATTTTATATTTTTTTTATTTTATTTTAGGTTTAGGTTTAGGTTTTATTTTATTTTCTTAGGTTTTGTTTAAGGTTTTATTTTAGGTTTTATTTTTAGTTTAGTTTAGGTTTATTTTAGTTTATTATTTTTTTTTTTTATTTAGTTTAAGTTTTTATTATTTAATTTTTTTTAGGTTTATTTTATTTTGTTTATTTTATTTTTGATTTTTTAATTTAGGGTTTAGGTTTTATTTTATTTAACTTTAAGTTTTATTTTAGGTTTATATTTTATTTAGTTTTATTTTATTTTATTTATGTTTTATTTATTTTATTTTACATTTAGTTTTTATTTATTTTTTTTATTTTAAGTTTATTTTATTTTAGTTTAGTTTAGGTTTTAATTATTTTATTTTAATTTAGTTTTATTTATTTATTTTTAAATTTAGGTTTAGGTTTAGGTTAGGTTTTTAGTAGTTTTTATTTTATTTTATTTTTTTAGGTTTATTTATTTATTTTAAGTTATTTAGTTTAGTCAGGTTTTAGGTTTTGGTCCATGGTAGGGTTTAGGTAGGGTTACAAGTTAGGGTTTGGGGTTTAGGGTTTAGGGTCAGGGTAGATTTGGGAGGGTTTTAGGTTGGGTTTAGCCTTTAGGATTTGGTTTAGGTTTTTTTTTAAATTAACTAAACCCTTTAGGTTTAACTTTATTTAGTTTACTTTTATTAATTTTAGTTTATTTTATTCTTTAGTTTTATTTAGTTTATTTATTTATTAGTTTATTTATTTTAGTTTAGGTTTTTATTTTTATTTTCTTTTGGTTTTAGGTTTAGTTTATGTTTATTTTTTAGTTTATTGTATTTTATTTTATTTTTTATTTTAAGTTTATTTTTTTTAGTTTTAGTTTTGTTTAATTTTAGTTTATTTTATTTTATTTAGTTTAGGGTTAGGTTTAGTTTATTAGTTTTTTGTTTATATTTTAGTTTAGGTTTAGGTATATTTTATTTTTGTTTATTTTATTTTTTTTTTTTTTTATTTTAGGTTTTATTTTTTTATTTATTTTATGTTTAATTTTAGGTTTATTTTTTTAGGTTTTTATTTAGTTTTATTTATTTTATTTTATTTTTTTTATTTTACATTTAGTTTTATTTTATTTAGGTTTTGGTTTATTTTATTTTCTTTTTTAGTTTAGATTTCTTTAGGGTTTACATTTAGGGTTTAGGGTTAGTTTGGGTTTAGGTTTAGGGTTTTAGATTTAGGATTTAGGGTTTATGGTCTAGGTTTTTTAAAAATTAAGTAAATCGGTAAGTTGAAGTTTATTTAATTTATTTTTTATTTATTTTATTTATTATTTTTTATAGTTTAGTTTATTAATTTTAGTTTAGGTTTTTTATTTTAGTTTATTTTTTTGGTTTAGGTTTAGGTTTATGTTTATTTTTTAGTTTAATTTTATTTTTATTTTATTTTTAGGTTTAGTTTTATTTTTTATTTTTTAGGTTTAGATTTAGGTTTTATTTTATTTTTAAGTTTAGGTTTTAGGGCTTTATTTTAGGTTTATTTTTATTTTTTTATTTTAGTTTAGGTTTATTTTAGTTTATTTTATTTAGTTTAGTTTTAGATTTATTTAGGTTTAGGTTTAGGTTTTATTTATTTTAGTTTAGTTTTTTTTTAACTTAGAATTAATATTCAACATTTCTACTTTTCGATTTCATTAACCAAGTAAAACACTAAGTTTTCAAAGACACAAGCGATGACATATATAAAAAATGAGCACGATAGAGAAATCAAAACCCTAGATAGCTAAGCCTCTACTAGAAGACATAGTTTCATAAGCAAAGAAATCTTCATTCTTCAATTTCTCCAGTTCCCATCAGAAGCACTCCGACCTCTCAAGTAGTAGGATCCACCATCATATCCCCGATCTCTCCCTCCACCACCACCACTGCTCTAACCTCAACCTCCATATCCACTACCACCTCCAGATCCCCCACCACCATCAGGATAACCGGCCTCGCTTTTCACCTCCACCAAATCTAGACTAAGCCTAGCTTTATGATGTTCCCCGCCATCAAGGTTCTACCCATTCTTAGGTTTAGGTTTAGGTTTATAAGGTTTTAGGTTTAGGTTTACTTTTTAATTTATTTAGTTACTTGGGTTTAGGTTTAGGTTTGTAGGGTTTAGGTTTAGGTTTTAGGGTTTATTCTTAGTGTGGTTTGGGTTTATTCTAGTTTATTTTATTTTTTAGTTTTGTTTAGGTTTTATTTATTTTATTTTAGATTATTTATTTTATTTTTTTAGTTTAGGTTTAGTTTATTTTTATATTTTATTTTATTTAGTTTATTTTATTTTATTTTAGGTTTTATTTATTTTAGTTTATTTATTTTATTTTATTTTATTTTTATTTTAGTTTAGGTATTTTAGTTTAGGTTTAAGTTTTATTTTTATTTATTTTAGGTTTATTTTTTTAGTTTAGGTTTTATTTATTTTATTTTATTTTATTTTAGGTTTATTTTATTTTTATTTTATGTTTAGTTTTATTTTATTTTGGTTTTTTTTATTCTTGGTTTATTTTATTTTTTAGTATAGTTTAGGTTTTATTTATTTTAATTTAATTTATTTTATTATTATTTTATTTTATTTTAGTTTAGGTCTAGGTTTTATTTTATTTATTTATGTTTAGTTTAATTTATATTTTATTTAGGTTTATTTTATTTTTATTATTTTTTTTAGTTTAGTTTTATTTTTATTCATTTTTATGTTCTATTTTAGGTTTATCTTTAGGTTTAGGTTTTATCATTTATTTTATTTTATTATTTATTTAGTTTATTTTTTTACATTTAGTTTTATTTTATTTAGTTTTTTTATTTTAAGTTTATTTTATTTTAGTTTAGTTTAGATTATTTATTTTAGTTTAGTTTATTTTATTAGTTTATTTTAATTTTATTAGTTTAGGTTTAGGTTTTAATTTTTTAATTTTATTTATTTTTTTTTATTTTAAGTTTAGTTATTTATTTTATTTTTTTATTAGTTTAGGTTTTTGGTTTAGTAGTTTAGCTCAGGGTTTTTGTGGTTTGGCCCAGGGTTTGTGGCCAGGTTTAGGGTTTGGGTTTGTATTTAGGGTTTTGGGGGTTTAGGGTTTGTGGTTTAGGTTTATTTAGTTTTGTAAGTTTTTAGGGTTAGTTTAGGCTCAGGTTTAGGGTTTTAGTTTTAGGGTTTGAGTTTTATTTAGGGTTTAGTTTTGGGTTAGTTTAATTTTGGGTTTTTTTAGTTTAGGTTTGGGGCCAGGTTTGTAGTTGTGGTTTAGGTTTAGGGTTTGGGCTCAGTTGTGGTTTTATAATTTTTTTAGGTTAGTTTTTAGTTTTAGTTTTGGGTTTTATTTTTATTTGGTTTGTGGTTTGTTTTTTTTTATCATTTATTTTGGTTTTGGTTTTTTCTTTTAACAAAGAACAAATTTAGATTTAACATTTTTTTATAATCATTTATTTATTTATTTTATTTTTTTTATAGTTTTGGTTTATTTTATTTTATTTATTATTAGTTTATTTTATATTTTAGTTTATTTATTTTATTTTATTTTATTTTTTATTATATTTTTTTTATTTTAGGTTTAGGTTTAGGTTTTATTTTATTTTTAGTTTAGGTTTTAGATTTTATTTATATTTTAGTTTTATTTTAGTGGTTTATTTTTATTTTTAGTTTATTTTATTTTATTATGTTTAGGTTTAGGTTTAGTTTATTTTAGGATTAGGTTTAGGTTTTATTTATTTTAGTTTTATTTATTTTAGTTTAGGTTTATTTTCTTTTCTTTATTTTATTTTTATTTTAGGTTTTGGTTTTTTTAGTTTAGGGTTTAGGTTTTATTTTTTATTTATTTTTAATTTTATTTTAAGGTTTATTTTTTATTTAGTTTTTATTTTATTTTATTTTAAGTTTATTTTATTTTTATTTTATTTAGTTTTATTTTATTTAGGTTTTTATTATTAGTTTTATTTTATTTTATTTTATTTTTTATTTTAGTTTACTTTCTTAGTTTATTTTATTTAATTTTAGGTTTAGGTTTAGGTTTTAGTTTTAAGTTTTATTTTATTTTATTATTTTTTTATTTTATTTAGGTTTATGTTTTTATTCATTTTATTTATGGTTTTATTTAGTTTTGGTTTGGTTTTAGGTTTTATTGTTTATGTGTGGTTCATTAGGTTAGGGTTTTAGGGTTTTAGGGTTTAGTTCTTATTTAGGGTTAGTTTAGGTTTAGCTTTAGTGTGGGTTTTAAGATTTAGTGGTTAGTTTAGGTTTAGAGTTTAGAGTTAGAGTTATCAGGGTGGGTTTTGGTTTAGGTTGGTTTGTTATGGTTTAGGTTAGGGTTAGTTTAGGGTTTAGGGTTTTTTAAAAAAGAATTAAGTAAACCAGGTAGGTTTATTTTATTTGTTTTATTTTATTTTAGTTTTATATTTTATATTTATTTATTTTATTTTTTATTTAATTTATTTATTTTAGGTTTATTATTTTAGTTTATTTTAGGTTTAGGTTTGGGTTTATTTATTTTTTATTTTAGTTTTATTTTTTTATTTTTTTTAGGTTTAGTTTTATTTTTATTTTAGTTTTTAGGTTTTTATTTTATTTTTTTAGGTTTAGGTTTTAGGTTTTATTTTAAGTTTATTTTTAGGTTTTATTTTTAGTGTAGTTTAGGTTTATTTTTAGTTTTATTTTATTTTATTTAGTTTTGGTTTAGGTTTAGTTTATTTTAGGATCATTTAGGTTTTATTTATTTTATTTTATTTTTTTAGTCTAGGTTTATTTTATTTCTTTATTTATTTGTTTTAGTTTTTGGTTTTTTTTTTAGTTTAGGGTTTAGGTTTTATATTTATTTTTTTATTTTAAGGTTTAGTTTTATTTTATTTTTTATTTTATTTTATTTTAGGTTTATTTTATTTTATTTTACATTTAGTTTTATTTTATTTAGGTTTTTATTCTAATGTTTATTTTATTTTTTTATTTATTTTATTTATATTTTAGTTTATTTTTCTTAGTTTATTTTATTTAATTTTTAGGTTTTGGTTTAGGTTTTATTTTATTTTATTATTTTATTTAGGTTTAGGTTTATTTATTTATTTTATTTTTATGTTTTATTTAGTTTAGGTTTAGGTTTTTAGATTTTTAGGGTTTATTGTTTAGTGAAATAGAAACTCAATGAATTCCTTATTGATTACATTCTCAGGTGGTACAACCTAAGCATGAAAGGCGAAACATAAATGTCTGAATAGCATGCCATTGAGATTCTTCTCAAGAATATCCATGGCTCGATCTCCTTCATGCTTAAAGGCTTTACCATCAAAACATTCAAGAAATTTATCAACAAGGCAGCAAGCCTACAGCAAATAGTTGCCCTTTCAAATCATCTAGGCCCAAGCGCATAAAGTGTTTAAGAAGAAGCCGTGGACAGCCAGTGTGGATGAGGGAAGTAGCCGTGAGTTCAAGATGAGAGACTAGCGAGCCTCCTTTGCTACCTCCTCTTCCACCACCTGCCATCACCACCGCCACAATAAATGACCATTTCCACCACCTCCTACCCAGGGTATTCATATCCATCATGAGGTAGCTACTTTCCACCTACTCTTGCGATAGATTGAATAAGCCATATTCATTCAAGAGGGAGGTAGTTAGGAAAATATTTAAGAATCTCTTAAAGAAACTTGACTTTCTGACCGTGAGCCTAAGGGGGAAAAGTGGGCAAGAGCGATGATCTTAGCTATTGCCCTACCACCGTATGTTAGGCCATGTCTTAGAGGATTGTATCACTTTTAAGGACTAGCTTGAGCACAGCTACAAGTTGAGCCATAGTTTACCTTTGATCATAGCTATTGTAGATCCTTTCTTTTCTGAAACTATCCTTCCTCAATCGATTCACTCTTGAGATTGACTTGGAGTCAACGACTCAAGAATCCCATAGGAGAAGCTGTAGGTATGTCCGATGAGAAGGTAGAACTTTCCACAAGCTCATCATTCCAAGAAGTCACTGAAGTCAACTTATGCAGTGTCAAAGTTCTACTTCCTAGGGTAGCACCTTAGGATAAGGGTAAGCAAGTCATTGGTTCCAGTGAGCATATAGCCCCTCCATAGGATGCTCCACCCATGGATATGCTTGTGGAGGACCAAGCCAGAGTTGATTACAATGTCCTAGCTCACCTTACAAAGTTTCCTGCTAAGTTAAGCATATACGATGCCCTTGGCTTATCCAAAGAGATGAGGTAATTTCTAATCAAGGCCTTACTTGATCTAGATATACTACCTGCTACTAAAGAGGAGGCTTGCCACTCAAAGGACATCTTAGGAGTTACATTCAGCGATGAACACTTACTCCTAGTGATGACCGAGCACAACCGCCTCTTTACATTTTAGTGGATGTTGGCAGATACAAGCTATCTAGAGTTTTGGTTGACCCAAGTGTATCAGTCAACATTTTGAGTCTAAGAATCCTTACTTACTTGAGGATGACATCTCCAAACTCCAAAAGAAAGGATGATGTTGAGAGGATTCAATGAACAAGGCGAGAGGCCTTGTGGTGTTTATTTTTGTAGAGGGGAGTACTTTTAAGGTGATCGAGTACTACATTGAGGTATGATGTACTATCTCAAAAGATAGATCACTTTAGAATGGACCAAATCATCTAATAAGGACTCTTAAGGCATGATGGGTCTTTTGAATGTACTAGCAATTTTTCCCTTACTTTTCCCTAAGGTGGGGATTTTTAAGGTGATTGTACTACATTGAGGTATGATGTACTATCTCAAAAGATAGAGGCATCACTTTACAATGGACCAAATTATCTAATAAGGACTCCTAAGGCATGATGGGTCTTCGAATGTACTAGCGATTTTTCCCTTACTTTACATGGATGAATAAAATAGTGTTTATATTAAACCAAGTTCTTAAGTTCCTTATGGAGGCCTCCATAGTTAATTACATCTTAGGAAATGAAATTTCCAAAGAATACTCTTGATTAAAGTAGACAATTATCATCTCCAAAGATTTCAAGGTTAGACTATCAAAGGATTAGTTGTATTTGGAAAATCAATTGGGAAAGTTCAAGGAGAAGACTTATTTTGGAATTTAAATGAAATAAGTAAGAAATGCTCATGATACTAGGAAGCCTAGTAAGCATTCCAATCTATCCTATGGTTGGGCTTTATAATTTTGAAGTTGAGGAGATTTATATGTTTTGAGTTGAAATTTTATTAGATTACTAGAGCTTATAATCCACCAACACAAGATTGTGGGAATGCCTAAGAGGTGAGGATTTATGCTCGTAGCCTGAAGGAAATAGCTATCTCGGATCCTAAATCTAGGGAGCTTTAGTATGAGCTAAAGCATGACCTAAATCTGTGTGGACATAAGGGTTTACCTCCACAAGAGAATAAATTGTTTGACTTGGACTTATAATAGCTTGGAGTGGTCGCCACTAACTCCTACAATTTTAAAACCATATAGTATGGTCTTATGAATTGCAAGATACCTATGGTTGTTATTTAATTAGAAAGAGACTAAAATCCTAAACACACTCCTTAAGTGACTAGAGCATGAGTGGTATAAGCATATGACTTAATCTATAGATGCAAAATCTTTTTAAATTTTATTTCATTTTAGACACATCATTTTGATAGAGGCTTTAGGATTTCTTATGCCTAAATTAGCTAGAAGAAGGTGTTCTCCACCACAAGGGATGCCCTCATAGGTCAAGCATTCCTTTATCGTGCAAGGATGGAGATCCTTCATGTCAAGAGAAAAAAAATATGCATGCATGATGTGAAACATACAACCATATAGCTAAAGCTAAATCTTTAATTATCTTATTTATGTCTTAGGCTTTATGATGAGGTTATGAGTTGTTTAAAATTTAGTTATGAGTGATTAGTTGGGTAGAAAAGTTATTTTTATCTTAAGAGCCTAATCATATCCAAGCCACACATTAAAGCATCAATCATTTAAGAAACTATGAAAAGCATGTTGTCCTAATGCACAATGCAAACATAACATCAAACAATTATATAAACTATCATAAAAGAATAAAAGGCGTTGAAAGTACCATACAACTGAAGAGAAAAAAGATGGATAGGAAGCTCTACCCTAATACAACCGGAATATGAAAGAATAATTATAGTTGTATTAAATGCTATGAGGGTTTTCTTTCTTCATATCTCCATTTTTTTTATTTGGTTCTTTCTTTGATTTGGATGGTGCTTGCTTCAAAGGCATCATGGGCACCCTGACAAAGCCTTCGCCACTCATCCTAATGCCCCATAGCACTAATCCTAATTCCTATTACAAAAATTACATTTATGTGGGAAAAGTAAATCTAACTACACCTACAAAATAGAGGTTGGCTAAATATACATATAATCCCAAGCAGTTGTATTTATAATTTGGACTTAGCACCCTACACATGGGTAACTAAGTCCTCCTCTCCTAACTTGGATTATGCTTAAGGATTTAAGCAAACAAAAAAAGAGCACATTTTTATTTTAAGCATCCCTTAAGCATAATCCTCAGAAAAATATGAGGCTAATATTGGCCTATCATAGCCTATGAAGCATACACCCTAACATCCAATATAAACTAATACATCATAAAAAAACATGCTTCATATAAAATAATCCTAAGTTTAGGTTCACTTTAAATAATCCTATTCAAAATGAAAGGCATCTTAAGAATACATTAATTTAATTACTACCACATCACATATATTAAATCATTCCTTTCCATCACATGTAACATGCATATGATTTAATCCTAAGTGTATCTATGCATGCAATATATTTTAGCATACTTAAATGATGAATGTATGTGTATGTTTAGAATTTATATTTTATTTGATTGAATTATTTGAACATATTAATTTAAAACTTTATCCAAATTCTTATACAAAAAAGAACATAAGAATGAAATTAAATGGCATCCTGGGGAAGTGAAATCAAATGACCTCCTATTCTGGGATGTCAAGACTATATACCCATTTGCATTCAAACATATGTAAATTCATATACATGAACATAGGAAGTAAGCTCCAAATCATATGGCTAATTAATTCAACCACTTAGTCAATTATGAATGCATGCAATTTTAATGTAAAATGGGATTTTCATTCACTAATTACATATACATATACATGTACAAAGATATAGTACACATGTCATTGTTAAACCAAGGAAGTGATGTAATCAAATGACCTCCTTGGGGCTAACTAAAGTTTTGTATTCTCGGATGTCCGACTATATACTTACATTTCTTGGACACACATGGATGTATACATAAATGAGGGAAAGAAAATCATGGAAACATTGTATATTTTGTTTGATTAAATCATTTATATATATGAATTAAAGCTCCATCCAAATTCTAATGTTGAAATACATAAGAATGAAATCAAATGGGTATGTTCCATTATTAAATCAGGGAAGTGATGTAATCAAATGACTTCGTTGGGGCTAGCTAAAGTCTCGTGTTCCTGGATATCCGACATATTCATTACCATTCAATCTTATG
>JAKCPB010001857.1:0-104707 GCA_021442155.1 Cymbidium sinense
CCTAGGGCTTAGTTTGGCCTTTATTTTGGTTTTTTAATAGTGAGCAACTAGAACTCAACATTCCTTTGTTATTTAGTTTATTTATTATTTATCTAATTTTATTTATTTTCTTTTATTTTATTTTTTTATTTAGTTTATCATTTTATTTTAGTTATTTTATCTTTAGTTTATGTATTTTCTTTATTTTTTTCTTTTTTAGTTTATTTTTTAGATGAGTTTATTTTATTTTATTTTAGGCTCATTTTATTTATTTTATTCATTAGGTTTATTTTTATTTATTAGGTTTTAGGTTTTTTATTTTTGGGTTTTATTTAGTAAGTTTAGGTTATTTTAGTTTTTATTGGTATTTTATTTATCTAGTTTAGGTATATATAGTAGTTATTTTTTAGGTTTATTTTATTTTTTATTTTATTTATTTAGTTTAAGTTTTTATTTATTTAGGTATTTTTATTTATTTTTATTTATTTTAGGTTATTTTTAGGTTACATTTTATTTAGTTTTATTTTATTTTAGGTATTCATTTATTTTATTTTTATTTAAGTATTTTATTTTATTTGGTTTATAGTATTTTATTTTTTATTTAGTTTAGGTTTTATTTTATTTTATTTTAGTATTTTATTAGTTTATTTATTTTATTTTTTTTTTAGGTTTATTAGTTATTTAGGTTTTTTTTATTTTATTTAGTAAGTATTTTTAGGGTTTAGGTTTAAGATTTAGTGTTTAAGGTTTAGGCTTTAGGGTTTTTAGAGTCTAGGTTTTAGGGTTTAGGGTTAATTTAGGGTTTGGGTTTAGGGGTTTAGAGTTTAGGGTTTAGGGTTTAGGGTTAGGGTTTTTTTTTTTTTTTTAGGGAAGCCCCAAGGGTATTTTATTGCCCAAAAAAGAGGGTTACAAGGTCCTTAAAAAGGGGATAAACTAACCACGCTCAAAGAGCTACAATCACCTAAGGAGTAAATCCCCAATCTAAGTACATCCAAGAGTAAAAGAAAGCATAAAACAATCAAAAGATACAAGATGATTAACATAATAAGCTAAAGTAAGAATAAAGCCAATGCTCTGAGGATGTGGGAATGCATGATAATGGAGCAGACCGCAAAGGAGAGAGAATCACCGCAAAGTTATAATAAGAGGGAGATTAGAACGCTTAAGGTAATACGACAAAAAAGTTTGAAGAAAACAATATATATGAGTAAAAGTAAGGAATTGTGATAGAGAAGGCTCAGCTCAATCACATCCTTGGGGCAGAATGTCAAGTATGAGCATCCAAACTTCCAGAAGGGTTACATCACTACTCTACCAAAACCAATAGGGAGTGAGATCATCACACCATCATAGCCAACAAACCCGTGGAGAAGGTAGCACCATTGTTGATATTCTTGTGAGCTTTTATTACCGCAAACCTAAGCAAAATCATATCTAAAATATATAGGTAATTGCTAAGAAAGGAGTCTCATTCAAGAAAAATATCATCAATATAGTCATCCTGACATGAGAATACATAAACATAAGAGAATGAGCCATCTTAGCCGTAATCTCATGAATAGCCATATATCCAACAAAGAAATTAGTTGTGAGGAGACAACTTGAAAACCTGTTAAATAAGTCAATGAGCCTATAATTAACACATCCCAATCACATGATATGTAAATGAAACTTTCGCAAGTAAAATAACCCGTGAAACAATCTATTAATGTCCGAGAAAGACAATAGTAAAGGAAGATAGCATAGCTCAACAGTGGAATGACTAACCAACCAATATTGCACCTGAAAAAAGTTAGAGCAGCCCCAATAGCAGATTCAAGGCCATCATTCTGATAATCCAGATCAACAATCACCTAGGGAACAAGACAAAAGGCAACAACATCCAAGATGGAAGGGACTAAACCGGCCATAATACTTTGAAAAAACATCTCATAAGACTGCACCATCAAATCGTAACCCAGGTAGGTGAAGCAGAGAAAGGAGATAAACAAAGATGAGCATCAAATCCAAAGAAATAAAGAAGCATCCATAAAATAAAATAAGATAAAAACGGGTGTCCAAATATGATTCATATGAGAATCCAGAAAACAAGGCCGCAAATAGCCAAGAAAAAGACAACTGAAAGACCTTACAACAAAGCCATAATAGCCAAAAAACAAAAAAGAACATAATACCATAATTGATAGGCACTAGATAAATCCAAAAAAACAAACATGACAAAGATAATGACGGGCATACAGTAAAACCCATAATCATATGAAGCATCACCGGAACCAAGCCAAACAAAGTAACCTCAAGTAATCGATTAAGAAAATGGTCAATGAAAGGTAAATCCACAAAGTCCCAGCCTAAGCTACCAAAAATTATAGCAGATTAAAGTACAGTAGCATATTAAGAGATAGGATAATGAAGAGACAATGAGTGAAAATCAAAAGCTACCACATAAGGAACATTCATAACAGCAGCAGCAATATCCCAATTCAGCCCACAATTCTTGCGAAATAAGCTTGCCATAATAATAATCCGAGAGTATACAAACCATAGGTTAAGATCAAGTAGAATAATTAGTTGATCCGCATTACTAGCAGCAAAAAGGGATACACAAGATTAAGACAAATAGTCCGTAGACAACTAATCGATAAACCAAATCTACAAACATCCAAAACCTTAAAACAACAACAAAAACATCGACTATAGTACCTCTCATAGTAAAATGACACTCCAATCCAAGAAGGTAACACAAACCCAATAGAGGCAGATTACATATAAATAATGAAATATGATTCAGCCCCAAAATTAAAAAACCCAATCCATTCCAAGTACAAGGCTTTGCAATCGACATAAATAGTGCTTAGCAAAGATACATCATAATCCAAGTTTGCCAAAGAAATGAACAAGAGTAAACCGTGTAAGCAAAGAAAAGAAAAATGAGCAATCAAGAATGACAAAGACACCACAAACTAATCCAATGACAATGAAAAGTTAATGTAACAATGGTACTGTGGGAGAGACTTCAAACAATCAATAATTTGAAGTCAAGAAAGTCCAAGACCCGAAGCAAGCAAGACACAAGAAATAATACAAAGAAAAGGCTAAGAAAAATTAGAAATGGAATCTAGCTGCAAAAAACCCATGGAAAATAATTAACAAATCAATAAACAACCATGACAAGAAACCTTCAAAACCAAAATTTAATTAATTCCAAACCATTGAATAGACAGGGTTTTCACATAAAAATCCCAATAAGAAAAAAGGCCAACATTTATCCATGTATCGCACAAACCAACAATTATAATCAAAAGAGAAGGCATATGTGAAGGGTCTAAAGAAAGTGCACCATAATAAGCAAAAAATCACCAATCATGTAAGTAGAAGCAAGTGAGGAAGTCCAAAGAAAGCCCAAAATAAATAGCAAATAAAACTAAAGCAAAGTTCATCAAGCAAATAACATCATTAGTAGTTGATAGTTGATCCCAAAGAGAAAACTCGAGCATCGCATGCAAAGTAGTAATCCACCGTAGAAAGAATAAGACAAATTACCAACAAGAATCATAATTCCATCCATTCAAAGTAAATAAAAAGGTTAAGAATCCCAACAAACCCAGTGGGTATATTGAGAATAGAAAGGAAGGATTCAAAGGGTCTATAGAACCAAAGATCCACCACATAAGAACATCAAAAACCCAAAAGAAATCCAAAGCTGCCGGAAAGGATAAAACCCTTCAAGAAAAAAGAACCCAAAGTATCAGATAACATGAGCAAACAGAGGTTGATGAAAACCCATCAATGAAATGCATCCACAATCAAGGAGATCAATGAGACAAGATAAAACCAAGATTTAGATCACAAATTTAGCGTGAGCAAAGTTAAATAACAACAGAAGTGTACAACAAAGACCAAGACTAACAGGGACATAAAGGCTACCAAACCAAAAAAATTAACCAACACAAGACAAAGAATGATATCTGAGAGTATCCATAAAGAACACAAGGAAATAGAAAATAGTAAAAAAAGGCAAAAGGAGAATTAGATTCGAGGTAAGGAAGCCCAGTTGTCCAAGTTAACTGCACTAAGTATTTGGGTAATGTAAATTGATCAAAGAAGATGAATCTGAATCTCGCACCCAGATTTGCAAGGTAATCAAGAGCATTACCTTCACGCCAAACATGAGTGATGGTAAAATTCAAGAGAGAAGAGCCCTAGTTTGTTTGAGGAGGTAGTACAAATAAGCTTGTTCATATTGGTAGAAGTAAAAGGTCAATCAAGAGAAGAGCGCCCACCTCTATCCAAATATTGAGCCACATTTTGAAGACAAATTTCTAGAGCTTTGTGGACGCCATAAGCTCAAGATAAGGACAAATTGGAAATAAGGGGATAAGCAAATGCACATAGAACAATACCCTTAGAATCAAAAAATGCCTCCACAACCGAGCCATTATGAGAGACAGAGCCATCAGATAATTTTAATAATATGATCAAGAGGTTTTTTCCAAAAACCATTCTATCATTTCGAAAGTAAGCGGTCGGAAGGTTGAGGCAATTTATTTAAATTTACCTTTAAAATGCTTGTGATGAATTAAATTGGCTTTAAATAAGTCACAAATTTTGTTTTAGTTCTAGCAATAATCCTCATGTGATTCATAATGAATCCCATGATGTTTATTTCTTCCATCCATATGAACCAAATAAGAGTAATGGCGATTATGATTTTAATATGACCTTTAATTGTTGTCAAAGTAAACTTCAAGAAGTTGATATAAAGTAAAAGAACAATTAAAATTGATAGTGTTGAATAGATTGTCATACCAAATCCAAATTTTAGAGGCAATAGTCCCATTAACAAAAACATGGTTAACATTCTCAATATGGAACAACATTGACATTTAGAGGGTAAATAAAACCCTTTACCCCACAACAAAGAGTCAACAGAATAAAGTTTTTAGGATACCAAGTAAGAATGAGTAAGAAGAGGGATATTGTATTCCAAATTTTGGAGAACACAATAGAAGAATCCTGATTATCTTTAATGTGAATCACATTTTAAGGTTGAAATCCCCATTATGAGATAACTTAAAGATAATCGATCATGATTGTTAGGATAGGAATACTAGTAATCATATTTAAGAAAGTGGAAGGAATAGAATCGAATCTTACTAGTGTTCCACGTGATTTTGCCGAATGAATTAACTCTAATAGCGGAGGTGGAGTGAGTGTAGAGTAAGTCATCAATGGATCCAAACCACTCCAGCTTGTCTTGCCAAAAAAAGAATTGCTGAGTTTATGCCCCAAAAAATTAAGGATTCTACATCCCATTGACAGAACAAAGTCTTCTCCACAGGAGAATGCCATTTAAAAGGACAAATGAGAGGATGTTTACCCGGCAATATTTAGAAGTCATGAAATTCCCAAAGACTATTTTTGCTCCTAAAATTCCACCAAAGTTTGTAGGAGAAGGCATTGATAACTTCTTTGATGGATTTACCTGCACCTCCTCTTCAAGAGTACCACAACTATTAGACCAAGATGACCAAAGGCATTCTTTAGAGGATGTATTGGTTCCCGTAAGAATTTGTTTAGACGCATGTTATGGTAGAGTTAGGTAATGGTTTGAAGAAGGTATGGGCATGGAATTTAGAGTGCTCTGATCAAGGTAAGCCTACCACCGAAAAGAGAGTAAATGAAATTCCCAAACTAAAATTTTGTTAGAAATTTTGAATTAGATCATCAAAAGGTGTGATCTTTATGGCCTTTGAAAAGTGGAGCCAAGGTAATTAAGAGGGAGTTGATTTTGCTTAAAATTAGTAATTCGATATTTGGTTAAGTCTATTTGGAGGAATCTTAGTTGAAGGAATAAAATAGCATTTTCCTTCATTAAGAAAAGACCACTAACTTTACCAAAATCATTTAGAAGGTTCTTGATGGTTTTAACATGTTAAAAACCAGGTAAGATAATGAAATCATCGAAAGCTAAGATGAGAAATAGGGAAACCTCCATGAGTTTTAAAAGACATATTATTAGTGAAAAGATCATTCAGGCTCCTTGACGTATTCAATAGCGATAAAAAAGAGAAGGTTATAGTGGGTCACCTTGCCTCAAACCATGGCTAAGGAAAGAAACCTATGGACTCACCATTCATGATAACCAAAACCGCATTCATGATACATCTTTTATAATCCGATAAAACTATGAAAAACTAAACAAATTGGATTTGAAAGAGAAAGTCCCATGAGAGATTATGTCAAAGGCTTTAGCAATGTCCGCTTGAATAAGATGTTCCTCTAGAATTGATATCAATGTCATGAACCATTTCTTAAGCGAAGAATATTATCCGATATTGTTCGTGTTTAACAAAACCAGTTTGATTAGGGAGATGATTTTAGGAAGCAAAGGGCTAAGCTTATTATTGATTAATTTAGCAATGAGTTTTGAAAAAGGTGCAAAGACTAATCGATCTAAAATCGCCCCAAGATTCGATTGTTAGTTTTGGAATAAGGACAATAGAAGTGCTTGAAAAGTATTTGGGAATGGGATTGCCATCAAAGAAATCAATATATTAACTAAATCATTTTAATAAATGGCCAATAATGTGAAAGAAGTGGGTCATAGCCAGTACATAAATGAGTGTTCATGTTCTTAAGAGTATTACTAATCTCCTCTTCTAAGGACACATAGTGAGTAAATGATTATCCTCACTAATCATAGAAGGAATAAGATGGGTGTTTGATAAAGTATCAAGAAACGGAGAATTTAATAAAGTTTGGAAATGATGACACGTAATCCTTAATATCATTGTTTTCGGTTATCCATTCACCATTAGAGTTCTTAATTTTCTTAATCGAAGTTTAAGGCATTTATTACAAATGGCATGAAAATACGGTGTTTCACACCATCAGAATATGTTTGCTTGCTTTTGACGCCAATAGGTTTCTTCCATGTTTTGATAATTGCAAGTTATTCTTGGCAATGTTCAACTCCTCAAGTTTACTAGGATCGTTGAGACAAAGATCTTCAAGAGAACAAACCTCTTGTTCCATAGCTTTAAGAGTTGTGAAAAGATTTTAAAAATGTGTTTGTTCCACCAATTAAGATTTTGTTTAAGTCTTTTGAGCTTAAGCCAGAAGTCATACCTTTAACAATTATCCGGAAAATAGGGCCATCCAATTAGTGATAGCAACATTGGTGAAGTCACTATGTTGGGTCCACATGTTTTGAAATGGAAAGGAGGGAGTAGATGGTTTGGGGAGGATTTTGAAGGAAATCAAGAGAGAGCATGGTCGACAAAGTTCGCTCAAATGCTCAACAATGGTAGAAGACCATTGATTGATCCAAAGAGAATTAAAGAGGGCCCTATCAAGACGCCGCCAAAGTAGAGTTAATGAAGTTAGACCCAGTGAAACCAATGTCATGATTGCAATCAAGGGTCATATTTGAGAAATCCTCCATGGAATGAAGGTTAGGAGAACATCCTCCTTCTTTCAACTAGCTATGATAGTATTGAAATCACCTCCAACCAACCAGTGAAGGTTAGCCAAGGAGGCGGGGTGTAAGTGATTCCAGGATGTTCCTACCAAATTCTATTACAAGAGGCATAGATAAAAGAGCCAAAAGTCGATAAGTCACCTAAGGAGATTTTGGCATTAACCAATTGGTCAAGATTATCAATGATGGAAATGGTGATGGAGTGCCAAAAGCACCAAATTTTATTATTAAGATTGAAGAAGAAATTATGAAACCAAGGGATCTAGCATAAAAAGCAATCTTAGAAGAATTAATGAAAGGTTCAATAAGAACAAGTAACTTGATATTATGAACACGACAAAGACTCCTAACACGATTATGGATGAAGAGACCCACAACCCCGGATATTCCAAATAAAAAAAATTAATCATAAGGGGACAACCAAAGGAAAAGTAAAAAAAAAAGAGAAAGGAAAGAGAGGAGAGAAATGATGGCACATTACTTGTGTGGGTGGAAAGGGATTCTAGAGAGGTTATTATTAGAAAATTTTGCTTAAGGGTTTTTATTTTAACAATTTGAAAGGGTCTTTAATCCAAATTATAGGTTAGGTTTAGGGTAATGTAAGGTTTAGGGTTTTGGGAGGGTTTCATGGTTTAGATATGTAGGGTTTAGAGAAGGGTAGGGTAGGGAGGTTAGTTTAGGGTTTAGAGTAGGAGGGTTTAATTTTTTAATTTTTTTAAATTAAGTAAACTAGAGTTTAGGTTTATTTAGTTTAATTATTTATTTGCTTATTTGATTTTATTTTATTTTTATTTAGGTTTATTTTATTTATATTTATTTTGTTTATTTTATTTTAGGTTTATTTATTTAGTTTAATTTTTTTATTTAGTTTTCTTTGGGATTATGTTTGGTTTAGATTATTTTTATTTATTTTATTTTATTTTATTTTATTTTAGGCTTTATTTTATTAATTATGTTTAGGTTTTATTTTATTTTAGGTTTATTTTAGGTTATTATTAGTTTTATTTGGTTATTTAGTTTAGGTGTTTATTTTAGTATTGTATATTTAGGTAGGTTTATTTATTTAGTTTAGTATTTAGTGATGAAGTTTATTTATTTATTTAGGTAAGTTTTACTTTAGTTTAGGTTATTTTTATTTATTTGGTTTATCTAAGTTTTATTATAGAAGTTTATATTTATTTTATTTTATAGGTTTTTATATATTTTAGTATTTTATAAGATTTTATTTCAGAGTTTAGGTTTATTTATTTTAACATAGTAGTTTTATTTTTTAATCCTTTAGTTTAGATTAGAGTTATTTAGTTTAATTTTGTTATTTTATTTATTATTTGGTTAGGTTTATTATTTTATTTAGTTTTATTTAATTTTAGGTTTATTTTATTTTCATTTAGGTTAATTTTTTTTATTTAGTTTGGGGTTTTCAGGTTTGTGGGTTTTTTCTTATTTTGTTTATGGTTTAGAGTTTGAGTTTAGGGTTTATGGTTTAGATTTGTTTTTAGGGTTTAGTATTTTATTTAGGGTTTTGGTTTTGTTTTGGTTAAGGGTTTTTAAGATCATTTTTAGTTGAGGTTGAGGTTTGATTTAGCTTTAGTTTTTGGGTTTAGGTTTGTTAGGATTTAGGTTTTTGGCTTTTTTAATAAAGAATAAATTTATTCAACATTTCTTCATTTTATTTCATCAACCAAGTAACACACCAAGTTTTAAGACAGATAGATTGTGCATACATTAGCAAATCTAGATAACTAGAACCGTCTTAAAGACATTGTTCCATTTTTATCTGATCTTTTCTTTAGTTTCTAGCTCATCATACCTCTTAGGCGAGATCCACCATCATATTTATCTTTTATACCATGATGTAATTAGCTCCACCTACCTTCATAACCGGTAACCACCACCTCCATATCCACTAGCTTTAGATCCCCACCACCATTGCATTAGCCTTTTGCATCACTGGATTTGATTAAGCCTAGTAGGATGTTGCCATCAGGTTTATTCTTTTAGTTTATTAGGTTTTATTTAGTTTTTATTTTTATTTTATTTTATTTTTATTTTTGGTTTAGTTTTTTATTTATTTTATTTTTAAATTTTAGTTATTATTTATTTTAGTTATTTTTATTTTATCTTTTAGGTTTAGGTTAGTTTTAGTTTATATTTATTTTATTTTATTTTCCATTTTATAGGTTGTGGTTTTATTTATTTTATTTTAGGTTTTAGTAGTTTAGGTTTAAGTTTGATTTATTTAGTTTATTTTTGGGTTTAGCTTTATTTAGGGTCATTAGAGGGTTTATGGTTAGAAGTTTAGGTCTGGGTTTAGGGTTTTAGGGTTTAGTGTAGGGATTATGGTAGGGTTTTAGGGTATTTTAGTTTTTAGGTTTAGTTTTTAGGGTTTTATTTTATTTTAAGGATCAAATTTAGATTCAACATTTACTTTTGATTTATCAACCAAGTAACACACCAAGTTTTCTAAGATGACATAGATTTAGCATGCATAGAACAAATCAAAACCCTAGATAACTGAACCATCTCTACAATAAAGATATAGTTCCATAAGAAGCGATCTGTATTCTTCAGTTACTAGTTCCTCACCATGCCTCTCGTAGCGATCCACCATCATATCTGATCACTCCATGCCACCACCATGATCAAACCTCCATCGCTCGCCTCCTATCCACCTGCCTAACAACCACCTCCATATCCACAGACCTTTAGATCCCAAATCACCTAGTAACTACCACCTTGCCTTTCACCTCCACCAGGATCTAGATTGATTTTAATTGACAATGATGTTCCTATCTAAGGTTCTACCCATTCTTAATGTTTATGTTTAGGTTTCTTTTATTTAGTTGGTAGATTATTTTTTTAATTTATTTAGTTACTTTAGGTTAGGTAGGTTTGGGGATTAGTTTATGGTTGGTAGGCCAGGGTTTATGGCTAGGGTTTAGGTTTAGGTTGTGGTTTAGCATTTATGCTTTTTAGGCCTAAGAGTTTTGGGGTTAGTGGGTTGGGTTTAGAGTGGGTTGGTGGTTGTGGATTTAGGTTTATGGTAGTGGTAGAGTTTTTAAAATTAAAAGGTAGGTTTAGGTTTATTTTAGTTTTAGTTTATTTTATTTATTTTAGTTTATATTTTCATTTTAGAATTATTTTATTTTTATTTAGTTTAGTTTATTTATTTAGTTTTTATTTTATTTTAGATTTTATTTTACTATTTTTAGGTTTAGTTAGGTTTATGTTTATTTCATTTAGTTTTATTTATATTTTATCTTATAGGTTTAGGTTTTAATTTTATTTAGGTAGGTTTGGTTTTTTATTTCTTAGGTTTAGGTTTTAGGTTTTATTTTAAGTTTATTTTAAGTATTTTTAGTTTAGGTTTAGTTTATATGTTATTTTATTTTATTTAGTTTAGGATTTAGGTTTAATTTATTTTAGGCTTATGTAGGTTTATTTATTTTAGTTTAGTTTATTTTAGTTTAGGTTTATGTTATTTCAATTTGTAAACACATTTAGTTTTTATTTTATTTGGTTTTAAATTTAGGTTTATTTTAATTTAGTTTAGTTTAGGTTATTTATCTTTTTAGAATTTAGTTTATTTTATTTTATTTTAGTTTTAGTTAAGTTTAGGTTTTAGTTTAGGTTTTATATATTAGGTTTAGTTTTTTTTATTTTTATTTTAGGTTTTGTTTTAGTTTAGGTTTTTAGGTTTAGGGTTTGGGTATTGGGTATTATTAAGCAAACCATTATAGTTTATTTAGTTTATTTATTTTATTTAGTTTATTTTTATTTGATTTAGGTTTTATTTAATTATTATTTTTAGGTATTTATTTTAGTTTAGGTATTTTATTTTAGTTTATTTTTAGGTTTAGGTTTAGGTTTAGGTTTTAGGTTTATTTATTTTATTTTTATTTTAACTTTAGGTTTAGGTTTTATTTTATTTTTTTTAAGGTTTTTTATTTTATTTTTGCTTAGATTTATATTTTTTATTTTTAGGCCTAATTTTAGGTTTTATTTTATTTAGGTTTAGGTTTATTTTTAGTTTATTTTATTTTATTTTAGGGTAGGTTTAGGTATACTTTAGTTTATTTTCGGTAGGTTTAGTTAATTTAGTTTAGATTTTAGTTTATTGTTTATTTATAGTTTACATTTTTTGTTGTTTATCTTTATTTTTGTGTATTTTAAGGTTTATTTTAGGTTTATTTAGCTTTTTTTATTTTATAGGATTATTTTATTTAGGTTTAGTTTTATTATTTTTTAATTAGTAGTTAGGATCTTATATTATTTAGTTTAGTTTTATTTATTATTTGTAGTAGGTTTAGGTTTAGGTTTTAGATATTTTATTTTATTTTATATTATATATTTAGTTTAGGTTTTAAATTAGGTAATAGAGGTGCTTTAGAGTCTGGGAGGATTAGTTTAGGGTTTAGGGCCCAGGTTTATGGTCCAGGGTCAGTTTAAGGATTTAGGTTTAGGTTTAGGGTTTGATTTGGGTTGTGGTTAGTTTTAAGTTTAGGATTGGTTTTAGTTAAGGTTTTGGGTTTATGTTTTTTTAACAAAGGACAAATTCAGATTCAACATTTCTTCTTCAATTTGGTTAAGTAGTTTAGGGTTTAGAGTAGCTTTTTTATATTATTTTGGGTTTAGGTTTATGTTGGTTTAGGGTCATGGTTTGGATTTAGGGTTTTGTGGTTTAGGGATTAGGGTTTATGGTAGTGGCTCTAGGGTTTGATTTTAGGGTTTAGATTTGGGTAGGTTTAGGTTTCTTTAGTTTAAGATTTAGAGTTTTTATTTTTTTTTCACAGAGAACAAATTCAAATTCATAATTTCTTCTTTTTGATTTCATCAACCAAGTAACACACCATGTTTACTAAGATGACATTAATAAAAAATGAGCACGCATAAAGCAAATTAAAAACCTAGATAACTAAAGGCATCTCTATTTTAAAGACATAGTTCCATAAGTAGTAGATAATCAATGTTCTTCAGTTTTTTTAGAACCAGGGCCTCTCAAGTAGCGGATCCAACATCATATTATCTCTCCCATCGCTCACCAGGTTGTAACCTCTGTTTAGCTTCCATAACCTGCTACCACCACCTCCATACTTTTAGGTTTAGTTTAGGTTTATGTTTATTTTTTTTTGTTTAGTTTTATTTTATTTTATTTTTTAGGTTTATGTTTTAGATTTTTTTCTTTTAGTTTAGGTTTTGGTTTATCTTTAGTTTATTTTTCTATTTGGTTTAGGGTTTAGTTTATGTATAGGATTTGTTTATTTTAATTTTGTTTATTTTAGTTTAGGTTTATGTTTATTTCATTTTGTTTATTTTAGTTTTTTTAGTTTAGGCTTTAGGTTTAATTTTATTTATTTTAGGTTTTAGTTTAGGTTTATTTTTTAGGTTTAGGTTTATTTTATTTTAGGTTTATTTATTTTATTTTACATTTAGTTTTATATTTATGTTTTATTTTAGGTATTTTATTTTATAGTTTAGTTTAAGTTTTATTTATTTTATTGTAGTTTAGTTTATTTTATTTTATTATATTAGGTGGTTAGGTTTTTAGTTTAGGTTTTATTTTATTTATTATTTATTTATTTAGGTTTATGTTTTATTTATTTTATTTAAATTTTATTTAGTTTAGGTTTAGTTTGTAGGTTAAGTGTAGGGTTTAGGGTTTAGGAGGGTGGGGTTTAGGGCCAGGGTTTTAGTTTTATTTTAAATTTTTTATTTGTTTTAAATCAAAACCAAGAGTGTAGGTTATTTTAGTTTATTTTATTTATTTTAGTTTATTTTATTTTATTTTCATTTAGGTTTATTTTTATTTTATCTTTAGTTTATTTATTTAGGTTTATTTTATTTAGTTTTTTATTTTGGTTTTTTAGGTTTAAATTTATTTTAGTAGTTTTATTTTATTTATTTAAGTTTAAGTTTTATTTTATTTTAGGTTTAGGTTTAGGTTTAATTTATTTTTTTAGGTTTAGGTTTTATGTTTATATTTTAGTTTTAGGTTTATTTTTAAGTTTAGTTTAGGTTTATTTTAGTTTATTTTAGTTAAGGTTTAGTTTATTTTAGGTTAGGTTTTATTTATTTTAGTTTAATTTATTTTAGTGTTGGATTAGGTTTATTTTATTTTCATGTTATGTTAGTTTTAAATTTAGTGTTTAGGTTTTATTTTTTATTTATTTTTAGGTTTTATTTTTAGGTTTAATTTTTTATTTAGGCTTTATTTTATTTTATTTTATTTTAAGCTTATTTTATTTTTATTTTAGGTTTAGTCTTTATTTTATTTAGGTTTTATTTTAGTATAGTGTATTTTTTATTTTAATTTAGTTTTATTTTTATTTTTTCTTGGTTTAGGTTTACATTTAGGTTTTAGTTTATGTTTTATTTTATTTTATTTTTATTATATTTTATTTAGGTTTATTTATTCATTTTATTTTTATGTTTTAATTAGTTTAGGTTTAGGTTTTTAGGATTTAGGGTGGTGTGGTGGGTTTAGGGTGTGGTTTGAGTAGGTTCAAAGTTTTTTTTTAGGGTTTATGCTTTAGGGTTTAGGGTTTAGGGTTTAGGGTTTAGGGACTAGGGTTTAGGGTTTTTAGGGTTTATGATTTAGAGTTTAGCATTTTTAGTTTTTTTTTATTTTGATAGAGAACAAATTCAGATTCAACATTTCTTCTTTTCGATTTCATCAACCAAGTAACTCACCAAGTTTTCTAAGACACAAGCGACAACATAGATAAAAAATGAGCATGCATAGAGCAAATCAAAAGCCTAGATAACTAGAATCTCTACTATAAAGACATAGTTCCATAAGTAGATCGGATCGGCCATTCTTCGCTTTCTCAGCTCATTAGAACCACACTGGCCTCTCGAGTTTAGGGTTTAGGGTCTAAACTCTAAACCCACCATAATATCCCCGATCTCCCCCTCCGCAACCACCGTAGTTGTAATCTCCATCGCTCCTCCCACCTCTCAGAACCACCACGCTTACCACTTCCTCCTCAGATCCACCAAAGACTCTCCAGTTTTCCACCACCATCGCGATAATTAGCCTTGCCTCCAGATCTAGTTTGAGCTTGTGTAAGGTTTTGCCCATCCTTAGGGTTTAGGTTTAGGTTTCAGTTTGTTAGGCTATATGGTTTAAGTTTACTTTTTAATTTATTTACTTACTTTAGGTTTAGGTTTGGTTTAGGGTTAAGAGTTTAGAGTTTAGGGTTAGTTTAGTTTAGGGATTTAGTTTAGGGTTTATGATTTAGGTTTTAGGATTTATGCTTTAGGCTTTAGGTTTAGGTTTAGGTTTAGGTTTGTTATTTAGGTTGGGTGGTAGGGTGGGAAAGCTTGAGTTTTACTTTTGGGTTTATGCTTTAGGGTTTGTGGTATTTAGGGCTTAGGGAGCTTTAGGGTTATTTAGGGTTTATGATTTAGGGTTTAGAGTTTATGGTTTAGGGTGAAGCTTTAGGGTTTAAGTTTTAGGTTTAGTTTAGGTTCGTGTTTTAGTTTAGGGTTTTGGTTTTATTCTAACAGAGAACAAATCAGATTCAACATTTCTTCTTTTCGATTTCATCAACCAAGTAACACACCAAGTTTTCTAAGGCACAAGCGACATAGATAAAAAATGAGCACGAATAGAGAAAATCAAAAAGCCTAGAAACTAGAATCATCTCTACCATAATGACGATGATGTTCCTGCCATCAAAGTTCTGCCCATTCTTAGGGTATAGGTTTAGGTTTAGGTTTTTTATATTTTAGGGCTTTGGATTATTTTTTAATTTATTTTGTTACTTAAAGTTTAGATTTAGGGTTTGGGGTTTAAGGTTTAGGATTTAGGGTTAGGGTTTAGGGTTAGTTTAGGGTTTAGGGTTTAGAGTTAGGTTTTAGTGGGTTTAGGATTTAGAGGGTGGGTTTTTTAAACCAAGTAAACCAATAGGTTTAGGTTTATTTAGTTTTTTTTTAGTTTATTTTATTTATTTTAGTTTATATATATATATATATATATATATATATATATATATATATATATATATATATATATATATATATATATATATATATTATATTATATATATATATATATATATATATATATATATATATACATATATATATATGTCTAGCTTTTTTTTTTTTTTTATTGTTTATTTTATTTTTATTTTATTTAGGTTCTCTATTTTAGTTTATTTTTAGGTTTAGGTTTAGGTTTATGTTTATTTTGTTTAGTTTTATTTTATTTCAAT
Source organism: Cymbidium sinense (assembly GCA_021442155.1). Taxonomy (NCBI): domain Eukaryota; kingdom Viridiplantae; phylum Streptophyta; class Magnoliopsida; order Asparagales; family Orchidaceae; genus Cymbidium; species Cymbidium sinense. The sequence continues at coordinate 15,679 of JAKCPB010001857.1, forward strand.
TTTAGGTTTAGGTTTATTTAATTTTAGGGCTTTTATTTTAGGTTTAGTTTTAGTCTTTGTTTGTTTTGGTTTTTTTAATTTTTTTTTTTATTATATTTAGTTTAAGGCTTAGATTTAGTTTATTTTAGGTTTAGGTTTAGGTTTTCTTTTTTTAATTTAGTTTAATTTAGTTTTGGTTTATTTTTATTTAATTATGTTTATTTTAGGTTTAAGTATTTTTTTAGTTTAGGGTTTAGGTTTAATTTTTTATTTATTTTTATGTTTTATTTTTAGGTTTACTTTTTAGGTTTAGGTTTTATTTAGTTTTTATTTTATGTTATTTTAAGTTTATTTATTTTTATTTTAGGTTTATTTTATTTTTTTAGTTTATTTAGGTTTTATTTATCTTATTTTAGATTAGTTTTATTTTATTTTATTTTAGTTTAGGTTTTAGGTTTAGGTTTTAGTTTAGGTTTTATCATATTTTAGGTTTTTCTTATTTTTATTTTAGGTTGTATTTGGTAGGTTTAGGTTTTAGGTTTTGGGTTTAAGGTTTGGGGTTAGGGTTTTTTTTATTAATTAGTAAACTGTCTGAGGTTTATTTAGTTTATTTTTTATTTATTTTAGTTTAGTTTATTTTTATTTTGATTTAGGTCATTTTTATTTAGTTTAGCTTATTTATTTTAGGTTTATTTATTTTATTTATTTTTAGGTTTAGGTTTAGGTCTATTTTAATTTTATTTTTATTTTAATCTTTAGATTTAGGTTTTATTTTTTATTTTAGGTTTAGGTTTAGGTTTTATTATATTTTTAGGTTTTAGATTTATATTTTAGGCTTAATTTAGGTTTTATCTTTTAGTTTAGGTTTAGGTTTATTTTAGTTTATTTTATTTTATTTAGGGTTTAGGTTTAGGTATAATTTAGTTTATTTTGGTTTAGGTTTAGGTTTTATTTATTTAAGTTTAGTTTATTTTAGTTTAGGTTGTTTATTTTATTTTATTTTAGTTTACATTTTTTTTGTTTGGGGTTTAGTTTATTTTTTTTTTTATATTTTAGGTTATTTTATAGGTTTTGGTTTTATTTAATTTTATTTTATTTTATTTTAGTATTATGTTTTTTATTTTAGGTTTAGTTTTATTTTATTTAGGTTTTAATTTTAGTTTAGTTTAGGTTTTATTATTTTATTTTAGTTTAGTTTTATTTTTTTATTATTTTTTAGGAGGCTTTAGGTTTAGGTTTTAGTCATATTTTATTTTATTTTATTTTAATTATATTTTAGTTTTTTTTTTTAATTTTATTTTAGATTTTAATTAGTTTAGGTTTAGCTTTTAGAGTTAGGGAGGATTAGTTTAGGGTCAGATTTAGGGTTTAGGTTTAGGGTTTGGGTTTTATGGTCCACCATCTCTTTAGGGTTTGTGGTTTGTGGTTTAGAGTTTTTTTTGGTTTGAGGTTTAGGGTTTAGGGTTTAGGTTTTAGTTTAAGGTTAGGGTTTATGGTTTTTTTTTTATTTTAATAAAGAACAAATTCAGATTCAACATTTCTTCTTTTAATTAGGGTTAAGGTTTATGATTTAGGGTTTAGAGTTTGGGGTTTTATATTATTTTTTTTAGGTTTAGGGTTTATGTTAGGTTTTAGGTTTTAGGGTTTTATTTTTTTTAGGGTTTAGGGTTTTATGGTTTAGGGTTTAGGTTGTGTATATGGTTTAGGGTTTAGGGTTTAGTATTTAGGGGTTTAGGGTTTTATGTTTTTTAGGTTTAGGTTACAGATTTTAGCTTAAGGTTTAGGGTTTTTATTATTCTTTTAACAGAGAACAAATTTAAATTCAAATTTCTTCTTTTCGATTTCATAAAACCAAGTAACACTCCATGTTTTCTAAGATGACATTAATAAAAAATGAGCACGCATAAAGCAAATTAAAAACCTAGATAACTAAAACCATCTCTACTTTAAAGACATAGTTCCATAAGTAGTAGATCGGATCGGCTGTTCTTCAGTTTATCAAGTTCCCTTCAGAACCACCCCGATGTCTCAGAGGGATCCAAAGATCATATCCGGATCTCTCCTATCCCTCCACCACGGCTGCAACCTCTGTCACACCACCTGCTTCCATAACCACCACTGCTCTGACCACCACCTCCATATCCACCAACACCTCCAGATCCTCCACCACCACTATAATAATCGCTTCCACATCATCTTGACTATGCCTCGTTAATGTTGATCCTCTCGTCAAGGTTACCAATCTTAAGGCAATAGGTTTAAGTTTAGGTTTATTAGGTTTTAGGGTTTTGGTTTATTTTTAAATTTATTTAGTTACTTCAGGTTTAGGTTTAGGGTTTGGGATTTAGGGTTAGGGTTTAGGGTTTAGGGTTTAGGGTTTAGTGTTTATGGTTTAGGGTTAGTTTAGGGTTTAGGGTTTAGTGTTTTTTAGGGTTTAGGGTTTAGGGTTTAGGGTTTAGGGTTTAGTTTTTTAGGGTTTAGGGTTTAGGGTTTAGAGTTTAGGTTTTAGGGTTTAGGGTTTAGGGTTTTTTAAATTAAATAAACCAGAGGTTTATTTATTTAGTTAATTTATTTTAATTATTATTATTATTATTATTATATATGTTTATCTTTTTATTATTATTTAGTATGGTTTATTTTAGGTTTATTTATTTTAGTTTAGGTTTTTTTCTTTTATTTATTTTTTAGGTTTAGGTTTAGTTTATGTCTATTTTTTTGTTTAGTTTTATTTTTATTTTATTTTTTAGGTTAGGTTTTAGATTTTTTTTTTAGTTTAGGTTTTGGTTTATCTTTAGTTTATTTTTTTATTTGGTTTAGGGTTTAGGTTTATCTTTAGGGTTGGTTTATTTTAATTTTGTTTATTTTAATTTAGGTTTATGTTTATCTCATTTTGTTTATTTTAGGTTTAAGTTTTTTTTAGTTTAGGCTTTAGGTTTAATTTTTTATTTATTTTTAGGTTTTATTTTTAGATTTATTTTTTAGGTTCATGTTTTATTTAATTTTTATTTTATTTTATTTTAGGTTTATTTATTTTTAATTTACATTTAGTTTTTATTATATTTACGTTTTTGATTTTTAGGTTTATTTTATTTTCTAGTTTAGTTTCAATTTTTATATATTTCATTGTAGTTTAGATTTTATTTTTTTTTTTATTATATTTTTAGGTTTAGGTTTTGGTTTAGGTTTTAGTTTATGTTTTATTTTATTTTATTTTATATTTTATTTAGATTTAGGTTTTTTTTATTTTACTTTTATTTTAGGTTTTATTTAGTTTAGGTTTAGGTTTTTTAGGTTTGTTTAGGGTTTAGGGTTTAGGGTTTAGGGTTTGGGGTTTGGGGTTTAATATTTTAATTTTATTTAATTATTTTAAATTAAATTAAGTAAAAGTAGGTGTAGGTTTATTTAGTTTATTTTTTATTTATTTTAGTTTTTTTATTTTGTATTTTCACTTAGGTTTATTTTTATTTTTATTTTTATTTTGTTTAGTTTGTTTATTTTAGGTTTATTTATTTTAGTTTAGGTTTTTTGTTTTGGTTTCTTTTTTAGGTTTAGGTTTAGATTTATTTTTTAGTGTAGTTTTATTTTTATTTATTTTTTAAGTTTAGGTTTTATTTTTAAGTTTAGGTTTAGGTTTATTTTAGTTTATTTTATTTTAGTTAGTTTAGGTTTAGGTTTATGTTTAGGTTTAGTTTATTTTAGTTTTAGGTATTTATTTTAGTTTAATTTATTTTGGAGCAGGATTAGGTTTATTTTATTTTCATTTAGGTTTAGGTTTTTTTAGTTTAGTGTTTAGGTTTTATGTTTTATTTATTTTTAGGTTTAATTTTTTATTTAGGCTTTATTTTAGGTTTATTTTATTTTTATTTTAGGTTTAGTCATTATTTTATTTAGGTTTTTTATTTTTTAGTTTAGTGTAGGTTTTTATTTATTTTATTTTAATTTAGTTCTTTTTTTTAGGTTTAAGTTTTGGTTTAGGTTTTAGTTTATGTTTTTATTTTATTTTATATTTTTATTTTATTTTTGTTTAGGTTTATTTAATAATTTTATTTTTATGTTTTATTTAGTTTAGGTTTAGCTTTTTAGCTTTTTAGAATTTAGGGTTTAGGGTTTAAGGTTTGGGATTTAGGGTTTAGGGTTTAATATTTTTTTTTTTGGATTTAGGGTTTTTGGTTTTTTTTTTTTATTTTAATAGAGAACAAATTCAGATTCAACATTTCTTCTTTTTGATTTCATCAACCAAGTAACACACCAAGTTTTCTAAGACACAAGCAACGACATAGATAAAAAATGAGCATGCATAGAGCAATTCAAAAAGCCTAGACAATTAGAATCGTCTCTACGATAGAGACATAGTTCCATAAGTAGTAGGTCGGATTGGCCATTCTTCAGTTTCTCTAGTTCCCATTAGAACCACACTGGCCTCTCGAGTTGCGGGATACACCATAATATCCCCGATCTCCCCCTCCACAACCACCGCAGCTATAATCTCCATCGCTCCTCCCACCTCCATAACCACCACTACTCCGACCACCTTCTCCATATCCACCAGCACCGCCAAATTTCCCACCACCACTGTGATAATTGTCGCCTCTGCCTTTGCCTCCACAGCCAGATCTAAACTAAGCCTGGTTGATAGTGATGTTCCCACCATCAAGGTTCTGCCCATTCTTACAGTTTAGGTTTAGGTTTAGGTTAGTTAGGCTATAGGGCTTAGGTTAAATTTTTAATTTATTTAGTTACTTTAATTTAGGTTTAGGTTTAGGGTTTAGAGTTTTGGTTTTAGGGTTAGGGTTTATGGTTTAGGGTTTTAGGATTTATGCTTTTAGGGTTTACGGTTTAGGGTTAGGGCTTAAGGTTTAGGTTTTAGGGTTATTTAGGGTTTACGGTTTAGGGTTTAAGTTTTAGGGTGTAGGGTTGATGGTTTAGAGTTTAGGGCTTTGGGATTTATACTTTTAGGGTGTAGGGTTTAGGTTTAGGTTAAGGGCTTAGGGTTTAGCTTTTAAGGTTATTTATGGTTTACGATTTAGGGTTTAGGGTTTATGGTTTAGGGTTGTAGCTTTAGGGTTTAGATTTTAGAGTTTAGGTTTAGAGTTCAGGTTTTAGTTTAGGGTTTTGGGTTTTTTTTATTCTAACAAGAACAAATTTGGATTCAACATTTCTTCTTTTTGATTTTGTTAACCAAGTTACACACCAAGTTTTCTAAGACACAAGCAATGACATAGATAAAAAATGAGCATGCATAGAGCAAATCAAAAAGCCTAGACAACTAGAACCGTCTCTACCATAAAGATATAGTTCCATAAGTAGTAGATTGGATCGATCGTTCTTCAGTTTCTTGAGTTCCCCGACCACCACTTCCCCAACTGCCATCTCCATATCCACCAACACCTCTAGATCCCCCACCACCACTGCGATAATCGACGCCTCTGCCTTCGCTTCCACCACTAGATCTAGACTGAGCTTGGTTGACGGTGATGTCCCTGCCATCAAGGTTCTGCCCATTCTTAGGGTATAGGTTTAGGTTTAGTTTTTATATTATTTAGGGTTTTGGATTATTTTTTAATTTATTTTATTACTTTAAGTTTAGATTTAGGGTTTGGGGTTTAGGGTTTAGGATTTAGGGTTAAGGTTTAGGGTTTAGGGTTTAGAGTTAAGGGTTTTTTTAGGGTTTAGAGTTTAGGATTTGGGGTGTAGGATTAGGGTTTGGTTTTTTTATTAAACTGAGTAAACTAGTAGGTTTAGGTTTATTTAGTTTTTTTAGTTTATTTATTATTATTATTATTATTATTATTATTATTATTATTATTATTATATATATGTCAGGATTATTTCTTATTTTATTTAATTTTGTTTATTTATTTTGGGTTTATTTAATTTTATTTAGGTTTACTATTTTAGTTTAATTTTTAGGTTTATGTTCATTCTTTTGTTTAGTTTTATTTTTATTTCATTTTTTAGGGTTAGGTTTTTTTATTTATTTTTTTGGGTTTGGTTTAGGTTTTTATTTTTTGATGTTTAGGTTTTAGTTTTTTTTTTAGGTTTTTTTGGTTTAGGTTTAAGTTTATCTTTAATTTAATTTATTTTATTTAGTTTAGGGTTTAGGTTTAGTTTATTTTAGGTTTAGGTTTAGGTTTTCTTTATTTTAATTTAGTTTAATTTAGTTTTGGTTTAATTTTGTTTATTTTAGGTTTAGTTTTTTTTTAGTTTATGGTTTAGGTTTTTTAGGTTTTATGTTTTATTTATGTTTTATTTTATTTTATTTTATTTTTATTTTAAGTTTATTTAATTTTAGGCTTATTTTAATTTTAGGTTTTATTTATCTTAATTTAGATTAGTTTTTTTTTAATTTTATTTTAGTTTTAGGTTTATGTTTAGGTTTAGGTTTACATTTTAGTTTAGATTTTTATCATATTTAGGTTTATGTTTTTTTATTTTTTTTTATTTTAGGTTATATTTAGTTTAGGTTTAGGTTTTTAGGATTTTAGGGTTTAGGGTTTAGGGTTTGAGGTTTAGGGTTTGGGTTTTATTTAATTAATTAAGTAAACTAGTAGGTGTTGGTTTATTTAGTTTATTTTTTATTTATTTTAGTTTAGTTTAGTTTTTATTTTGATTTAGGTTTTTTTTATTTAGTTTAGTTTATTTATTTTAGGTTTATTTATTTTAGTTTAGGTATTTTATTTTAGTTTATTTTTTAGGTTTAAGTTTAGGTTTATTTTAGTTTTATTTTTATTTTAATCTTTGGGTTTAGGTTTTATATTTTATTTTTAGATTTAGGGTTAGGTTTTTATTTTATTTTTTTAGGTTAGGTTTTAGATTTTTATTTTAGGCTTAATTTTAGGTTTTATTTTTTTAGTTTAGGTTTAGGTTTATTTTAGTTTATTTTATTTATATTTAGGTTTAGGTATAATTTAGTTTATTTTGATTTATTTAGGTTTTATTTATTTAAGTTTAGTTAATTTTATTTTAGGCTTTTTTTTTTTTTTTTAGGTTTTTTTTTGGTGTTTAGGTTTTTTTTCTTTGTTTTAGGGTACTTTAAGGTTTATTTTAGGTTTTGGTTTTATTTAGTTTTATTTTTTTTTTATTTTAGGCTTATTTTTTTTTTAGGTTTAGTTTTATTTTCTTTAGGTTTTAATTTTAGTTTAGTTTAGGTTTTATTTATTTTATTTTAGTTTAGTTTTATTTTTATTTTATTTTCTTTTTAGGTTTAGATTTAGGTTGTTTATATTTTATTTTATTTTATTTTTTATTATATTTTGGTGTAGTTTTTTAATTTTATTTTAGGTTTAATTAGTAGGGTTAGCTTTTAGAGGGTTTAAGGTTTAGGGTTTAGATTTTATGGTCCAGGATTTAGGGTTTAGGGTTTAGGGTTTTAGGGTTTAGATTTTAAGTTTTAGGAGTTGAGTTTTAGTTTAAGTTTAGGGTTTTGGTCTTTTATTTTAATCAATAATAAATGTGATTTAACATTTCTTCTTTTCAATTAGGTTAGTTGTGAGTTTAGGGTTTTGAGTTTAGGTTTGTTTTAGGGTTTTTTATATTATTTTTAGGGTTGGCTCAGGGTTTAGGTTTATGTTTAGGTTTTAGGGTTTATGTTTAGTGGTTTAGGGTTTATGGCCAGGTTAGGGTTTATGGGTTTAGGGTTTAGGTTTAGGTTTCAGGTTTAGTTTTAGGTTTAGTTTTAGTTTTAGTTTAAGGTTTAGATTTTGTTTTTTTAACTTATCGAGTATGGATATACAAAACCGAGAAATACGTGATTCTTACTGGATATATAAATCAAGAGAGAATACACTAAAAGAGTATCGAGGAAAAGCAATGCGTATTAAAGACCTCACCCTCGACAATGCTAAAAGAAACGACATTATTCAAGGCCTTTTTCACTCACGCCAAAGCACAGAGGGACATTGTTTAGTGGAGCATAGTGGGCCCTTCATTTCACATGCCACTTAACTTACTCACCGCATATCGCCTACTTATTAATTATTGTACCTAGGGCACATGGTGTGCCAGCTATTAAAGTTTGAATTATTGTACCTGGGCACATGTTCTGCCAACTTTTGCAAATACCATGGGCTGGCAAATGGTTTTAGGAAACCAAAGCGACTTCTACTATATATAGATGTGTTTGTAAGAGTCGAAAACACACAACCATTGAAGTTGAAGTTTTCTTCTCAAGTCTTCTTATATTTTCGAGTCTACCATGTAAGTTCTCATTTTCCTGTCTTAATATAACTATCTTGTTGTTTATTATTGGCAAAAGTTCTCTGTGACCCCAAGAAGAAAACTATCATTCCTCTGCCATATCCGCAACTTTTCTCACCTGAGCTTCAGCTTCCTGAACCCAATACCGAAAGCCCCACAAACAATACCTGTTTTACTATAAATGACCAATTAGCCGAACTCGATTATCCGAAGCTCAAACGCATGGCTGATAAAGCCGACCACCTATATACATTTGTTTCATCTTCCTATCTTCCACCTAATGAACCCGTTATGGGACCAATGTATCCACCAAAGAACCTCTTCCACTTCTCATGGTTATACTCCACCCCTACCTATTATCAAAACTGACACGAGTTCGATTTTAAGAAATCCTATGGCCGAAATATGTGGAACCTACCATCAGCATTTTCTAACCAAGGAGTCCTACTAGTGCTACAAGAAGACTTCGCACTATACGATGACGTAATTTCTAGATGGGAGTCTATAACTCTTAACTTGCTGAATGATAAGCAGTTTGCAGATAACAAATCCAAAGTACTGTTCATAGAAAATCTACTGGGAGAAGATGAAAAGAAGATTTGGATCCAATGGAGAATGGCATGCGAGGAAGAATATGAAAGACTAATAAACATTGCTGATGACCCGCAAAATGTCTTATCACAAATATGACGTATTATCCTCCTAGAAGATCCATACCGTGGCTCTAAGAGTGAATAGAGCTGCACTGTGACCGGAAAGGCTAAGCTACGACCAGATCAAAAATATGTTCAACTACATGAACGATTATAAAACAAAAAGAAGGTCGGATGTACATTAACTCGTAATTATCGATAAATTCTTCAAGAAAATGCCATCCTAGGAGACTAAATTGAAGTAGCTTTCAAAATCAAATACCCAGGATGCACGGTTGGTGTACTGCCAAGGATAAGATTCACATATCAATATCTGGCAGATTTATGCAAGAAAGCTGCAATCCAAAGAGGTATTAAAGACCATTCTATATGCCAAAAAATACCCATCCCAGGCTATTATAACAATACCAGAAAATATGGGCTTCAAAAATCAAAAAATTATAAAGGAAAACCCCATGACACTCATATAAGAGTGATCAAAAACAAAAACAAAACTCGTTCCACAAAATGCAGGTGCTATATATGTGGAGAAGAAGGACATTTCATGCGGGAATGTAAAAATAAAAGGGGAAACATGGCTAGAGCAGCCATACTGAAGGATTTGGACCTACCAGAGGACTACGATGTCCTCTCTGTTGACTTAAATGAAGATCCATCCGACGCAATTTGTAGCATATCGGAAGGAGAAGGAGCAAATACGATAAGCCACATAAGGCAAGCGCTCGAAGATCTCCCGCCCGAAGAATACGGATTCATGGTAACTACAAAGGACTTAGGATGGAGGTACGCCATACAACTTACCGAATTACAAGAAAAATGTGTTCACAACTGGGAACACAACAAACCCATTCAAGGTCCACACTCAAAATGTACATACTGTGCAATCATCACCAATATTGGTATAAGAATCCATTGCACAATATGTAAAATTTCGGCGTGTCCAATGTGCGCCAAATTTTACCTAGAAGTTGAAATACAAAAAGAACTAACACTGCAGACTTATCAGTCAAAAGATGCCCTGATCCATGAATTAGTGAAATATTCATCACTCATCAAGAAAACAAACGGTTAAGACAAAGATATACAAGATGTCTTAAAGGAACAATTGGAAGAGGCAAGAAGCGAATTCCTACCAATAGATAAAGGAAAAAGGCCTATCACAGAAGAAGACGAGACTGAGGAATGCTCTGAAGTCAGAATTCTCAACGAAATCATCAAGGAACAAGCAGAGAAGGCACCAAGGAAGGTTATAAATCACCTCTATAATCTAATAATCTTCTTTAATGTTCCAGATGTCCAAGAATTCCGCATTCAAGCAATCATAGATACAAGGAGTGTAAAACCAAAGGACGCGAAAAAGGCACGGAAAAATTAAATTATGAAATATTATTCCATGGAGTAAACTCCACAAAGCAGAGACAAGGATAAAGAATGGAACAATGACCATTGAGAGCACAAGTTCGAATACCATACGGTATCAGTATGGAAATGGAAACAAAAGATGGAATTATGTTGTTAGGATGCAATTTTCTCGAAGTTTAAACGGAGGTATAAGGATCGAAGGTAACGTTGTAACTTTTTATAAAGAAATAACACCTATCGTTACTTCTACAGAACTGGAAGTCGCAAACAAACAATTATCAGAACTAGAGATAGACTACGACTTCTACGTCTCACTACAGCTTGAATGGATCCACCAGTCATTAGAGCATAATCCATTTATGAGAAAATTTAGAGGAATCCTACAGAAATTAAAGACTAACGGATACATCGGGGAAGATCCGTTAAAAACACCGGAGCAAAATCGTATCTTATAAAATTGAGATAATTAGATCTAACTATCCAGATAGGCCGAAGCATTAATGCAAGAAGCTTCAAATGACACATCGAAGGCCTCCTTGCACTCAAAGTTATACGACCCAGCAAGAGCCGCCACCGAACAATGGCCATGATTGTAAATTCAGGAACCTCAATCGATGAAGTAAGTGGAAAGGAAATCAAAAAAAGAATGAATGAATGGTATTTAATTACGATCTCTTAATGATAATACCTATAAAGATAAGATTCTCTACGGTATAAACACTTTGCTGAAGAAAATTGGTAATAGTCGAATATACTCAAAATTTGACTTAAAAAGTGGGTTCCATCAAGTTGCAATGCACCCTAATTCAATTGAATGGACTGCATTTATCAGCCCTATGGGACTGTACGAATGGTTAGTTATGCCTTTTGGGCTAAAGAACGCACCAGCTACGTTCCAAAGAAAAATGGATAATTGCTTTAACCAATGTTCTAAATTTTTAATTGTGTATATAGATGACATCTTGATTTTCAAAGAATACCGAAGACATTTAGAACATTTAGCAAATTGTAGAAAAAGAAGACGGTTCTCTCCCACAAAATGAAGATTCTGCACAAATTGACTTCTGATTATTGGAAACAGAAAGATAAAATTACAGCCGCATATTATTAAAAGAATCGCAGACTTTCCAGAAGAAAAGCTAAAGGAAAAGCAAGGGATGAGGTCTTGCTCGATCCTAAAATATGCAAGATCTTACATACCCAATTTGGGTACCTTATTAGGGCCACTCTATCAAGACATCACCACATGGTGATAAGAGGATTAAAAGCCACGGGAACTTATAAAAAAATCAAATCCATTGTGCAAAACTCTGGAAATACCCCATATTGTACTAGAACCGATGGTTGTATGGAAGGATGGGAGGTATGTAAGTGGAAAAACAAAAGGAGGATCTAGAAAAGGATAGCATATTAGTGGAAAATTTCCAACAACCAAATCCACCATTGATGCAGAAATTCACGCTTGCATGGAGACACTAAATGCTTTAAAAATCCACTATCTGGATAAACGAGAAATCACTCTGAGAACGGACTGTCAAGCCATCATTTCATTTTATTTTATAATCTCGAGTTCTGTGGTATTAACTTCACACATATGGGGATTACAGTTAACTTCGAGCACATCGATGGGAAAAATAATGTGCTAGCTGACAATCTTTCTCGACTAACTTTTATTTTATGTGCAGGAATAGCCAGTGAAGAAGAAATCAATTCCGTTTTACCAAAATGGATGGAGCTCGAGGAAATCAACAAAGACATGGAAAAGGACATATGGATAGCAACACAAAAGCTAATCCAAGTAAGCAAAAATGGATCAAAAAATGCCCAGACAACCGGATCAAAAGAGTTCCTAATGAAAAATGTAGCTTCGATGATGATGGACTCCAAGAATCTTTCGAAAAATACGTTGAAATCAAGGATGGTCCAGAACTCATATGGAAAGGCTCATCATCCAGAAGTTTTCCCTATCAGAAAGATGAGATTCATGAAGATCTACTATTCGAGACCTTCAACTACCCCATCAAACTTTATACATCCGATCAACTCAGAAGGGCCAGGTGCCAGTAATTCTAAAAACTCTCTGAATGTTCTGAGGGAGATTCTTCTAGTTTTATCATATCCTCTTGATATTTTCTTTATTATCAACACGATAAGACGCTGTGTCTTGATCTTTCAGCCAGTAACCCGGGGGACTTTGAGATCACCGAATAGTAGAAATCCAGCTAAAAGGACTCATCGGTAGCATAGGAACTTATCTATTCATAACACAGCTTTCATCTTGAATTATTTTAGCACCGAATTAATCAAACTCAGGGCATACTCTTCTTTATCCTAGCATAACTTGTTAATTTCATGAGTGACGGAAACTATCTATATAAGTTCACTATAAGATCGCTTCAAATCTACTGAAACTATAGATCCTCCCTCTTGGGTTTATAAACCCTACCAGGCTTGTACTAATAGTTCCTCGCCTTGACACCATAGTCGTGTAATACCATCATTCAACTTCTCCTTGTCACTATTGAAAAGGTCAGACGTTTAGAGGAACGTTTAGATCTAATCCAATCCGCACCTAAGCTTGCAGCAGAAAGTGTTGAGTCCTCAATAACTGCTCTGCAAGACCAACTTCAAAACCTTTCCCTCGGGAAACCCTCACCACCAAAAGCTTCCCCCAAGCCAACGATCCAACATTATTCAGAAGAGCGAATCTTAGCTGTCAGCAATAATCAAATAAATCTACCTTTTATCAGACATCAATTTTATCAAAGATTAATCCAAGAAGGGATGCAACACATCCACCTTGGACTAATAATGCTCCGGATACACGCTTTACATCGAAGAGATGCAGGGACCACAGCACTAATTGTCCTCAGAGACACCAGATGGCGTTCAGACATCTCTATCATCGGGACCATGGAAATTGATTTATCTGTGGGAACGTAGTTGGTATATATCGCCCCTGATCTTATGCTCTCTAAACATGATTTTATGAATCACATAGAGCTAGTCATCTTGACACATGGATATCAGGATTGGCAAGGAGGTGAATCTAATCTCCTAATCACCAAAGCGCTAGTCGCTCGATTAATGAATACCAGCCATACGGGGTTTCGTTATAATATCTCTGGAGTAGCAAATTACCTTGCTTCACACGGCATCTCAGCTTTGCCTGGCCGACGCCATACTATTACAGAGCTACAAGAGAGCTCTTGGAATCTGTGACCATCCGAGACACCATCACTCCAGGTACCTCAATCTCTAATAACTCACCAATGCATTGACGGTTCAATCCGTCTATCATTTTCTTCCTATACTCCTCATAACCCCCAAACCATTACTACCCAAGAAGATGACCAATTTGCCCTCATGGACTTTTCTGATGAGCCAATTTGGGACACCTCTGACAATGAAGATCAAGATGATGACTTCTCCCTCTTCCTATACCTAAATAATTGTCTAAATGAAGCTCTACCAGCTTCCTCGGAGCGTGGTGGGGACAGTACGGAACTACCATACCAGCGTGGAGGATCTATAGTTTCAGTAGATTTGAGAGCAGTCTTATAGTCAGAACTTATAGCAGATAGTTTCTAGTCACTCATGAAATTAACAAGTTATGCTAGGATAAAGAAGAGTATGCCGAAGTTTGATAATAAGATGAAAGCTCATATGAACAGATAAGTTCCTATGCTACCGATCCCTTTTCGCTAAGCGCTTCTACTATTCTCGACGATCTCAAAGTCCCCCGGGTTACTGGCTGAAAGATCAGGACACAGCGTCTTATCGTGTTGATAACAAAGAAAATATCAAGAGGATATGATAACACTAGAAGAATCTCCCTTAGAACATACAGAGAGTTTTTAGCCCAACTTAGCTCTGATACCAAAGTGATTTGTGATATGGATCGTTGGCTTGGGGTCACAGAGAACTTTTGCCAATAATAAACAACAAGATAGTTATATTAAGACAGGAAACTTAGAACTTACACGGTAGACTCGAAAATATAAGAAGACTTGAGAAGAAAACTTCAACTTCAATGGTTGTGTGTTTTCAACTCTTACAAACACATCTATATATAGTAGAATTACTGGCACCTGGTTTCCTAAAACCATTTGCCAGCCCATGGTTTTCAGCCCATGGTATTTGCAAAAGTTGGCAGAACATGTGCCAAGGTACAATAATTCAAACTTTAATAGCTGGCACACCATGTGCCCTAGGTACAATAATTAATAGTATGTCATGTGCCTAGAGTCAGAAGTTGTCGGCATGTGAAATGAGGGTCCCACTATGCTCCACTAAACAAAGTCCCTCTGTGCTTTGGCAGTGAGGAAGAAAAGCTGCTGAATAATGTCGTTCAACCCTTTTTGTTGTTGCGCATCTGAGGGTAGAGGTCTTTGTATGCATTGCTTTTTCCTCCTGATACTCTTTTAGTGTATTCTCTCTTGTTTTCGTATATCCGTAAGAGAATCTGTATTTCTTAGAGTATAATGGCCGTTTGTTATTTCTCAACTTGGTAAGTCGCCTTCGAGTTGATCGGATGTATCAAGTTTGTAGTTGAAGGTAGATCTTCATGAATCATCTTTCTGATAGAGAAAACTTCTGGATGATGAGCCTTTCCATATGAGTTCTGGACCATCCTTGATTTCAACATATTTTTCGAAGGATTCTTGGAGTGCATCTTCGTTGAAGCTACATTTTTCATTAGGAACTCTTTCGATCCGGTTGTCAGGGCATTTTTCGATCCATTTTTGCTTACTTGGATTAGCTTTTGTGTTGCTATCCATACGTCCTTTTCCATGTCTTTGTTGATTTCCTCGAGCTCCGTCCATTTTGGTAAAACGGAATTGATTTCTTCTTCACTGGCTATTCCTGCACATAAAATAAAAGTTAGTCGAGAAAGATTGTCAGCTAGCACATTGTTTTTCCCATCGATGTGCTCGAAGTTAACTGTAATCCCCAGTCCGCTGATGTAATCAGTGAAGTTAAGCCACCGAACTCTAGAGGGTTTATTTTGGGCTATTTTATTATAAAATGAAATGATGGCTTGACAGTCCGTTCTCAGAGTGATTTCTCGTTTATCCAGATAGTGGATTTTTAAAGCATTTAGTGTCTCCATGCAAGCTGAATTTGCATCAATGGTGGATTTGGTTGTTGGAAATTTTCCACTCATGTATGAACATATCCTTTCAGATTTTAGGATCCTCCTTTTGTTTTTCCACTTACATATACCTCCCCATCCTTCCATACAACCATCGCTTAGTACAATATAGGCTTTTTTCGTGGGTATTTCTAGATCTGGAAGTTTTTGCACAATGGATTTGATTTTTCAGATAAGTTCTCAGTTTTTAATCCTCTTATCACCATGTGGTGATGTCGATAGAGTGGCCCTAATAAGGTACCCAAATTGGGTATGTAAGATCTTGCATAATTTAGATACGAGCCAAGACCTCATCCCTTGCTTTTCCTTTAGCTTTTCTTACGAAAGTCTGTGATTCTTTTAATAATATGCGGCTGTAATTTTATCTTTCTCCAATACAGCCCTAGAAAGTCAATTTGTACAAGAATCTTCATTTTGTGGGAGAGAGAACCAGTCCTTCTTTTCTACAATTTGAATTGTTCTAAATGTCCTCGGTGTTCTTCTTCAGTATTACTGAAAATCAAGATGTCATCTATATACACAATTAAAAATTTAGAACATTGGCTAAAGCAATTATCCATTTTTCTTTGGAACGTAATCGGCTGGTGCGTTCTTTAGCCCAAAAGGCATAACTAACCATTCGCATACCAGAATGATAAATGCAGTCCATTCAATTGAATCAGGGTGCATTACAACTTGATGGAACCCACTTTTTAAGTCGAATTATGAGTATATTCGACTATTACCAACTTTCTTCAGCAAAGTGTTTATACCAGGTAGAGAATACTGATCTTTATAGGTATTATCATTAAGAGATCTGTAATTAAATACCATTCATTCTTTACCTTTGATTTCCTTTCCACTTACTTCATCGATTGAGGTTCCTGAATTTACAATCATGGCCATTGTTCGGTGGCGGCTGTTGCTGGGTCGTATAACTTTGAGTGCAAGGAGGCCTTCGATGTGTCGTTTGAACTGTTCTTGCATTAATGGCATCACATGCTTCAGCGGCCTGTCCTGGATAGTTAGATCAGGATTAATTATCTCAATTTTACAAGATACCTAATTTTTGCTCCAGTGTTTTAACGAATCTTCCCCGATGTATCCATTAGTCTTTAATTTCTGTAGGATTCCTCTAAATTTTCTCATAAATGGATTATGCTCTAATGACTGGTGGATCCATTCAGGCTGTAGTGAGACGTAGCATTAGTCTATCTCGAAGTTATAATTATTTGTTTTATACTTCTAGTTCTCAGAAGTAACGATAGGTGTTATTTCTTTATAAAAAGTTACAACGTTACCTTCGATCCTTATACCTCCGTTTAAACTTCTCAGAAAATTGCATCCTAACAACATCTGGATTCCATCTTTTGTTTCCATTTCCATACAATATACCAGTGGTATTCTGAACTTGTGCTCTCCAATGGTCATTGTTCCATTCTTTATCCTTGTCTCTCGCTTTCGTAACGAGTTTACTCCATGGAATAATATTTTATAATTTAATTTTTCTGCCTTTCTCGCACGCCCCTTGGTGTACACAAAGATTTAGCCCCTGATTTCTATGATTGCTTGAATGCGGAATTCTTGGACATCTGGAACATTAAAGAAGATTATTATATTATAGAGGCAATTTATAACCTTCCTTGGTGCCTTCTTTGCTTGTTCCTTGACGATTTCATTGAGAATTCTGACTTCAGAGCATTCCTCAGTCTCGTCTTCTTCTATGATAGGCCTTTTTCCTTTATCTATTGGTAGGAATTTGCTTCTTGCCTCTTCCAATTGTTCCTTTAAGACATCTTGTATATGTCGCCTTAACCGCTTGTTCTCTTCAAGGTGATCCAATATTTCACTAATTCATGGATCAGGGCATCCTTTGACTGATAAGTCTGCAGTGTTAGTTCTTTTTGTATTTCAATTTCTAGGTAAAATTTGGCGCACATTGGACACGCTGAAATTTTACATATTGTGCAATGGATTCTCATACCAATATTGGTGATGATTGCACAGTATGTACATTTTGAGTGTGACCTTAAATGGGTTTGTTGTGTTCCCAGTTGTGAACACATTTTTCTTGTAATTCGCAAGTTGTATGCACTCCATCCTAAGTCCTTTGTAGTTACCATGAATCAGATTCTGCTGAGATCTTCGAGCGCTTGCCTTATGTGGCTTATCATATTTGCTCCTTCTCCTTCTGATATGCTGCAGATTGTGTCGGATGGATCTTCATTTAAGTCAACAGAGAGGACGTCGTAGTCCTCTGGTAGGTCCAAATCCTTCAGTATGGCTGCTCTAGCCATGTTTCCCCTTTTATTTTTACATTCTCGTGCGAAATGTCCTTCTTCTCCACATATATAGCACCTGCATTTTGTGGAACGAGTTTTGTTTTGTTTTGATCACTCTTATATGAGTGTCATGGGGTTTTCCTTTATAATTTTTTTGATTTTCGAAGCCCATATTTTCTGGTATTGTTATAATAGCCTAGGATGGGTATTTACAGAAAGGTCTTTAATACCTCTTGGATTGCTTTCTTGCATAATCGCCGATATTGATATGTGAATCTATCCTCAAAGACACCAACCGTGCATCCTGGGTATTTGATTTTGAAAGCTGCTTCAATTTTGTCTCCTAGGATCGCCGGCATTTTCTTGAAGAATTTATCAGATAATTCTGAGTTAATGTACATCCTTCCGGACCTTGCTGCCAGTGTTTTATAATCGTTCATGTAGTTGAACATATTTTTGATCTGGTCGCAGCTTAGCCTTTCCAGGTCCTGGTACGCTCTATTCTGCTCTTCTGTAGAGCCCTGGTATGGATCTTCTAGGAGGATAATACATCGTATTTGTGATAAGACGCTTTATGGTCATCGAATGTTTACTAGTCTTTCATATTCTTCCTCATGCCATTCTCCATTGGATCCAAATCTTCTTTTCATCTTCTCCCAGATTTTCTATGAACAAGATTTGGATTTGTTATCCGCAAATTGCTTATCATTCAGTTAAGAGTTATAGACTCCCATCTAGAAATTACGGGATAGTGCTAAGTCTTCTGCAGCTAGTAGGACTCCTTGGTTAGAAAATGCCGATGGTTTCCACATATTTCACCATAGATTTCTTAAACCAACCTGGTCTCAGAGTTTTGATAATAGGTAGGGGGTGGAGTATAACCATGAGAAGTGGAAGAGGTTGCTGGTGGATACATTACTGGTCCCATAACAGGTTCATTAGGTGGAAGATAGGAAGATGAAACAGATGCATATAGGTGGTCGGCTTTATCAGCCATGCGTTTGAGCTTCGGATAATCGAAGTTCGCTAATCATACAAGAAATGTATTGTTTCTGTCTGGGTTCGTAGTCAAGCTCGTGAGAAAAGTGATATGGCGCCCACCATGCTGAGGAAGCTTCATTTAGACAATTATTTAGGTATAGGAAGAGGGAGAAGGAGTCATCGCCTTTCTTCCTCATTATTCTGAGGTGTCCCAAATTGGCTCATCAGAAAAGGCCATGAGGGAAAAGTGGTCATCTTCTTGGGTAGTGATGGTTTGGGGACTATGAGGAGTATAGGAAGAAAATGATAGACGGATTGAACGTGCTGGTGAGTTATTAAGATTGAGGTACACAGTGATAAGTGCCTCGATGGTAGATTCCAAGAGCCTTGTAGCTCAGAATAGTATGGCCGCCGTAGAGCGAGATTCCATGTGAAGCAAGGTAATTTGCTACTCCAGAAATATTATAACTAAACCGTATGGTCGGTATTAATCGCGGCTCTCGGATTGGGAGGATTCTCCTCCTTGCCAATCCTCATATCCATGCATCAAGATGACTAGCTCGATGTGATTCATAAAATCATGTATAGAGAGCATAAGATCGGGGGCAATATATACCAACTGTGTTCCCGCAGATAAATCAATTTCCATGGTTCCAATGATAAAACGCTCAACATCCGGTGTCTCGAGACAATGAGTCGTGGTCCCCGCATCTCTTCTGCAAAAGCGTGTATCCGACCATTATTAGTCCAAGGTGGATGTGCTGCATCCCTTCCTGGATTAATCTTTGATAAGATTGCTGTCTGATAAAAGGTAGATTTATTTGATTATTAAGATTCGCTTTCCAAAATGGTAGACGTGATGACGGTCTCATCCGCCTTCGTGACAAGGTCTCAGCACTAAGTTAGCCGTCATTGTTGAGAGATTTGTAACTCAGCATCAGGTTGGAGTTGACTTTCCAACGTTGGTTGATATCTTCGACGATTTGATAATCGTCTTTGTAATTCATAAGCAAGTCTCGATCTCATCCGATAGCTTCGGATTTGATCTTCTACAGGGTTATTTGATGTAGAGGGTTCTGGGTTTCTGAAAGAGGCGGATGATAGACGAGTTTGAGTTGCAGGTGGTGCAGCCATATTTAGCTAGACGATTTTTGTTTTTCTTTTTGGAATATTTCCCTAGGATTTTGAAAAACAAAGAATTTCTTGGTGGAAGCTTTTGGTGGTGAGGGTTTCCCGAGGGAAAGGTTTTGAAGTTGGTCTTGCAGAGCAGTTATTGAGGACTCAACACTTTCTACTACAAGCTTAGGTGCGGATTGGATTAGATCTAAACGTCTGACCTTTTCAATAGTGACAAGGAGAAGTTGAATGATGGTATTATTCTGTTGACTATGGTGAAGGCGAGGAACTATTAAGCCTGGTAGGGTTTATAAACCCGCAAGAGGGAGGATCTATAGTTTGAGATTTGAGAGCGCCTTATAGTCGAACTTATAGCATAGTTTCCTCACTCATGAAATTAACAAGTTATGCTAGGATAAAGAAGAGTATGCTCTGAGTTTGATTAATCTCGGTGCTAAAATAATTCAAGATGAAAGCTCTGATATGAACAGATAAGTTCCTATGCTACCTGACGTCCTTTCACCTGCGCCTACTATTCGGTGATCTCAAAGTCCCCTGCTCAAAAGATCGTGACAAGATCTTATCGTGTTGATAACAAAGAAAATATCAAGAGGATATGATAACACTAGAAGAATCTCCCTCAGAACA
The DNA here is from genome assembly GCA_021442155.1 of Cymbidium sinense. Classification (NCBI taxonomy): domain Eukaryota; kingdom Viridiplantae; phylum Streptophyta; class Magnoliopsida; order Asparagales; family Orchidaceae; genus Cymbidium; species Cymbidium sinense. The sequence continues at coordinate 36,030 of JAKCPB010001857.1, forward strand.
TACAGAGAGTTTTTAGCCCAACATATTGATACCAAAGGGATTTGTGATATGGATCGTTGGCTTGGGGTCACAGAGAACTTTTGCCAATAATACAAATTCAAAAATCTAAACCCTTAAACTAAAATCTGAAACCTAAACCTAAAACCTAAACCCTAGAAACCCTAAACCCTAAACCCTAAACCGTAAACCCTAACCCTAAGCCATAAACCCTAAAACCCTAAACCCTAAACATAAACCCTAAAACCTAAACATAAACCCTAAACCTTAAACCCTAAACCCTAAAAAATAATATAAAAAACCCTAAACCCTAAACCCTAAACCCCAAACTCAAAACCCTAAACCCTAAACCTTAACCCTAATTGAAAAGAAGAAATGTTGAATCTGAATTTATTATTGATTAAAATAAAAAAGACCATAAACCCTAAACCTTAAACTAAAACCTGAACCCTAAACTTAAAATCTAAACCCTAAACCCTAAACCTCAAACCCTAAAACCTAAACCCTAAACCCTAAACTCTAAATCCTAAAACCCTAAACCCTAAACCCTAAATCCTAGACCATAAAATCTAAACCCTAAACCTTAAACCCTAAACCCTAAACTCTAAAAAGCTAAACCTAAACTAATTAAAACCTAAAAATAAAATAAAAAAAACTACACCAAAATATAATAAAAAAATAAAATAAAATAAAAATATAAACTAAAACATAAACCTAAATCTAAACCTAAAAAGAAAATAAAATAAAAAATTAAAACTAAACTAAAATAAAATAAATAAAAACCTAAACTAAACTAAAAATTAAAAAACCTAAATAAAATAAAAACTAAACCTAAAATAAAAAAATAAGCCTAAAATAAAATAAAATAAAATAAAAACTAAATAAAAACCAAAACCTAAAAATAAACCTTAAAGTACAACCTAAAAACAAAGAAAAAAATAAAACCTAAACACCAAAAAAAATGTAAACCTAAAAAAAAAAAATAAACAACCTAAAATAAAATTAACTAAACTTAAATAAATAAAACCTAAACCTAAACCAAAAATAAACTAAATTATACCTAAACCTAAACCAAAATAAATCGAACTCGAGAGGGTTTATTTTGGGCTGTTTTCAACTTCCTGAGGGTGGGAACCATATCATAACTTTTCTCACTGACCAGACTTCTGAAATGCAGCCCACAAACAATACCTATTTTACTATAAATGACCAATTAGCCGAACTCGATTATCCGAAGCTCAAATGCATGGCTGATAAAGCCGACCACCTATATACATCTGTTTCATCTTTCTATCTTCCACCTAATGAACCTGTTATGGGACCAGTAATGTATCCACCAGTAACCTCTTCCACTTCTCATGGTTATACTCCACCCCCTACCTATTATCAAAACTACAGACCACGGAGTTCGGATTTTAAGAAATCCTATGGTCGAAATATGTGGAACCTACCATCAGCATTTTCTAACCAAGGAGTCCTACTAGTGCTACCAGAAGACTTCGCACTATACGACGACGTAATTTCTAGATGGGAGTCTATAACTCTTAACTGAATGATAAGCAATTTGCAGATAACAAATCCAAAGTGCATAGAAAATCTGGCGGAGAAGATGAAAAGAAGATTTGGATCCAATGGAGAATGGCATGCGAGGAAGAATATGAAAGACTAATAAACATTCGAAGACCGTAAAATGTCTTATCACAAATATCTGACGTATTATCCTCTAGAAGATCCATACTAGGGCTCTGAAGAAGCGAGAATAGAAGGGACTGAAAGGAAAAAGGCTGCGACGGATCAAAAATATGTTCAACTACATGAACGATTATAAAACACTAGCAGCAAGGTCCAGGAGGATGTACATTAACTCAGAACTATCTGATAAATTCTTCAAGAAAATGTCGGCGATCCTAGGAGACGAAATTGAAGCAGCTTTCAAAATCAAATACCCAGGATGCATGGTTGGTGTACTGCCAAGGATAAGATTCACATATCAATATCTGGCGGTTTTACAGAAAGGCAATCAAAGAGGTATTAAAGACCTTTCTATATGAAAATACCCATCCAGTTATTATATCAATACCGAAAATATGGGCTTCAAAATCAAAAATTATAAAGGAAAACCCATGAAACACATATAAGAGTGATCAAAACAAAACAAAACTCGTTCCACAAAATGCGGTGCTATATATGTGGAGAAGAAGGACATTTCGAGAATGTAAAAATAAAAGGAAACAGCTAGAGCGACCATACTAAAGGATTTGGACCTACAGGAGGACTACGTCCTCTCTGTTGACAAATGAAGATCCATCCATGTCTGCATATCGGAAGGAGAAGGAGCAAATCTGATAAGCCACATAAGGCAAGCTCAAGATCTCCTAGAAAATATGGATTCATGGTAACTACAAAGGACTTAGGATGGAGGTACGCTGTACAACTTACCGAATTACAAGAAAAATGTGTTCACAACTGGGAACACAACAAACCCATTTAAGGTCACACTCAAAATGTACACATCTTGTGCAATCATCACCAATATTGGTATGAGAATCCATATGTAAAATTTCAGCGTGTCCAATGTAAATTTTACCTAGAAATTGAAATACAAAAGAACTAACGCTGCAGACTTATCAGTCAAAGGATGCATTGATCCACGAATTAGTAAAATATTCAGATCACCTTACTGAAGAGAACAAACGGTTAAGACAGCATATACAAGATGTCTTAAAGGAACAATTGGAAGAGGCAAGAAGCAAATTCCTACCAATAGATAAAGGAAAAAGGCCTATCACAGAAGAAGAGAGGAATGCTCTGAAGTCAGAATTCTCAATGAAATCGTCAAGGAACAAGCAAAGAAGGCACCAAGGAAGGTTATAAATTGCCTCTATAATATAATAATCTTCTTTAATGTTCCAGATGTCCAAGAATTCCGCATTCAAGCAATCATAGATACAGGAGCTACGGCATGCTGTGTAAACACCAAGGACGTGCCAGAAAAGGCACGGGAAAAATTAAATTATGAAATATTATTCCATGGAGTAAACTCCGTTACGAAAGCAGAGACAAGGATAAAGAATGGAACAATGACCATTGGAGAGCACAAGTTCAGAATACCACTGGTATACTGTATGGAAATGGAAACAAAAGATGGAATCCAGATGTTGTTAGGATGCAATTTTCTGAGAAGTTTAAACGGAGGTATAAGGATCGAAGGTAACATTGTAACTTTTTATAAAGAAATAACACCTATCATTACTTCCACAGAATTAGAAGTCGCAAACAAACAATTATCAGAACTCGAGATAGACTACGACTTCTACGTGTCACTACAGCCTGAATGGATCCACCAGTCATTAGAGCATAATCCATTTATGAGAAAATTTAGAGGAATCCTATAGAAATTAAAGACTAACGGATACATCGGGGAAGATCCGTTAAAACACTGGAGCAAAAATCAGGTATCTTGTAAAATTGAGATAATTAATCGATCTAACCATCCGGAGACGGGCCATTTGAAGCACGCCATTAATGCAAGAGCAGTTCAAATGACACATGAAGGCCTCCTTGCACTCAAAGTTATACGACCCAACAAGGCGCCAACAATGGCCATGATTGTAAATTCAGGAACCTCGATGAAGTAAGTGGAAAGGAAATCAAAGGTAAAGAATGAATGGTATTTAATTACAGATCTCTTAATGATAATACCTATAAAGATCAGTATTCTCTACCTGGTATAAACACTTTGCTGAAGAAAATTGGTAATAGTCGAATATACTCAAAATTCGACTTAAAAAGTGGGTTCCGTCAAGTTGCAATGCACCCTGATTCAATTGAAATGCATTTATCACCTCTGAGTATGCGAATGGTTAGTTATGCCTTTTGGGCTAAACGCCTACTAAGAAAAATGGATAATTGCTTTAGCCAATGTTCTAAATTTTTAATTGTGTATATAGATGACATCTTGATTTTCAGTATCTTAGAAGAGAAGACAGGGACATTTAGACAATTCACAAATTGTAGAAAAAGAAGGCGGTTCTCTCTCCCACAAAAATGAAGATTCTTTCCACAAATTGACTTTGATGTTATTGGATCTGAAGATAAAATTACAGCCGCATATTATTAAAAGAATCGCGGACTTTCCAGAAGAAAAGCTAAAGGAAAAGCAAGGGATGAGATCTTGGCTCGGTATCTTAAATTATGCAAGATCTTACATACCCAATTTGGGTACCTTATTAGGGCCACTCTATCAGAAGACATCACCACATGGTGATAAGAGGATTAAAAGCCACGACTGGGAACTTATACGAAAAATCAAATCCATTGTGCAAAAACTACCAGATCTGGAAATACCCCCTGAAAAAGCATATATTGTACTAGAAACTGATGGTTGTATGGAAGGATGGGGAGGTATATGTAAGTGGAAAAACAAAAAGGAGGATCCTAAAAATACAGAAAGGATATGTGCATACGCAAGTGGAAAATTTCCAACAACCAAATCCACCATTGATGCAGAAATCCACGCTTGCATGGAGACACTAAATGCTTTAAAAATCCACTATCTGGATAAACGAGAAATCACTCTGAGAACGGACTGTCAAGCCATCATTTCATTTTATAATAAAACAGCCCAAAATAAACCCTCTCGAGTTCGGTGGCTTAACTTCACTGATTAAATCAGCGGACTGGGGATTACAGTTAACTTCGAGCACATCGATGGGAAAAACAATGTGCTAGCTGACAATCTTTCTTGACTAACTTTTATTTTATGTGCGTGAATAAGAAGAAGAAATCAATTGCTTTTACCAAAATGGACGGAGCTTGAGGAAATCAACAAAGACATGGAAAAGGACGTATGGATAGCAACACAAAAGCTAATCCAAGTAAGCAAAAATGGATCAAAAAATGCCCTGACAACCGGATCAAAAGAGTTCCTAATGAAAAATGTAGCTTCGACGAAGATGCACTCCAAGAATCCTTCGAAAAATACGTTGAAATCAAGGACGGTCCAGAACTCATATGGAAAGGCTCATCATCCAGAAGTTTTCCCTATCAGAAAGATGAGATTCATGAAGATCTACTATTCGAGACCTTCAACTACCCCATAAAACTTGATACATCCGATCAACTCAGAAGGGCAGCTTACCAAGTTGAGAAAGAACAAATGGCCATTATACTCAAAGAAATACGATTCTGGATATACAAAATAAGAGAGAATACACTAAAAGAGTATCGAGGAAAAGCAATGCGCATAAAAGACCTCTACCCGGATGTAATAACAAAAGGGTCAACGACATTATTCAGCTTTTTCTCGCCTCACCGCCAAAGCAGAGGGACTTTGTTTAGTGGAGCATAGTGGCCCCTCATTTCACATGCAACTTTACACTACAAAGACATATCGCCACTATTTATTAATTATTTGTACCTAGGGCACATGGTGTGCCTATTAAAGTTTGAATTATCCACATGTACATGCTCAACTTTGCAAATACCATGTGAAAACCATGGTCGGTAAATGGTTTTAGGAAACCAAAAGATATATAGATGTTTTGTGAGTTGAAAACACACAACCACTGAAGTTGAAGTTTTCTTCTCAAGTCTTCTTATATTTTTCTACCGTAAGTTTTCGCCTGCCTTAATATAACTATCTTATTGTTTATTATTGGCAAAAGTTCTCTCAGGACCCCAACGATCCATATCACAAATCACTTTGGTATCGGGCCATGGCTAAAACTCTCAGATGTTGAGGGAGATTCTTCTGGTGTTATCATATCCTCTTGATATTTTCTTTGTTATTAACACGGTAAGATCCGTGTCTGATCTTTCAAACAAGAACCGGGACTTTGAGAATAGTAGTACCGCAGCTAAAAAAGGACTCGGGTAGCATAGGAACTTATCTGTTCATAACAGAGCTTTCATCTTGAATTATTTTAGCACCGGATTAATCAAACTCAGGGCATACTCTTCTTTATCCTAGCATAACTCGTTAATTTCATGAGTGGAAACTATCTATAAGTTCTCGACTATAAGATCGCTCTCAAATCTCAAACTATAGATCCTCCCTCTTGCGTTTATAAACCCTACCGAGGCTTGTATTAATAGTTCCTCCACCTTCAGCACCATAGTCAAACGTAATAATACCATCATTCAACTTCTCCTTGTCACTATTGAAAAGGCCGACGCTTAGAAGAACGCTTTAGATAATCCAATTACCTAAGCTTGTAAAAGTGTTGAGTCCTCAATAACTGCTCTGCAAGACCAACTTCAAAATCTTTCACTTGGGAAACCCTCACCACCAAAAGCTTCCACCAAGAAATTCTTTGTTTTTCAAAATTCTAGGGAAATATTCCAAAAAGAAAAACAAAAATCATCCGGCTAAAAATGGCTGCACCACCTGCAACTCAAACTCATAAATCATCCTCCTCTTTCAGAAACCCAGATCCCCCTACATCAAATAACCCTGTAGAAGATCAAATCCGAGGCTATCAGATGAGATCAAGAATTGCTTATGAATTACAAAGACAATTACCAAATCGTCAAAAATATCAACCAACGTTGGTGAGTCAACTCCAACCCGATGTTGAGTTACAAATCTCTCAACAACGACGGGCTAATTTAGTGCTGCGAGAATCAGAAAGACGGATGGCCACCGCCATCGCGTCTACCATTATTCAAGAGAGAATCTTAGCGTCAACAATTATCAAATAAATCCTACCTTTATCGCAGAATTTAATCTTATCAAAGATTAATCCAAGAAGGGATGCAACACATCCACCTTGGACTAATAATGGTTTAGATACACGCTTTACATCGAAGAGACGCAGGGACCACAACACTAATTGTCCTCAGAGACACCAGATGGCGTTCAGACGTCTCTATCATCGGGACCATGGAAATTGATTTATCTGCGGGAACACAGTTGGTATATATCGCCCCTGATCTTATGCTCTCTATACATGATTTTATGAATCACATAGAGCTAGTCATCTTGACGCATGGATATGAGGATTGGCAAGGAGGTGAATCTAATCTCCTAATCACCAGGTCGCTCGATTAACGAATACCAGCCATACGGGGTTTCGTTATAATATCTCTGGAGTAGCAAATTACCTTGCTTCACACGGCATCTCAGCTTTGCCTGGCCGACGCCATACTATTACAGAGCTACAAGGAAGCTCTTGGAATCTGCGACCATCCGAGACACCATCACTCCAGGTACCTCAATCTCTAATAACTCACCAACACATTGACGATTCAATCCGTCTATCATTTTCTTCCTATACTCCTCATAACCCCCAAACCATTACTACCCAAGAAGATGACCAATTTGCCCTCATGGCCTTTTCTGATGAGCCAATTTGGGACACCTCCGACAATGAAGATGAAGACGATGACTTCTCCTTCTTCCTATACCTAAATAATTGTCTAAATGAAGCTCTACTAGCTTCCTCGGAGCGTGGTGGGGACAGCACGGAACTACCATACCCAATGCTTAAACCAGAGCCCATACCAGAGCTTGAACTTCCCAAACCAGAGAAACCCACAAACAATACTTGTTTCACCATAAATGATCAGCTAGCCGAACTTGACTATCCTAAACTCAGACGAATGGCAGATAAAGCCGATCACTTATACACATCTGTTTCATCTTCCTATCTTCCACCTAACTAACCCGTTATGGGACAGGTAATGTATCCACCGGTAACCTCTTCCACTTCTCATGGTTATACCCCACCCCCTACCTATTATCAAAACTACAGACCACGAAGCTCAGATTTTAAGAAATCCTATGGTCGAAATATGTGGAATCTGCCATCAGCATTTTCTAACCAAGGAGTCCTACTAGTGCTACCAGAAGACTTCGCACTATACGATGATGTAATTTCCAGATGGGAGTCCATAACTCTTAACTTGCTAAACGATAAGAAGTTTGTTGATAATAAATCCAAGGTACTGTTCATAGAAAATCTGCTGGGAGAAGATGAAAAGAAGATTTGGATCCAATGGAGAATGGCATGCGAGGAAGAATATGAAAGACTGGTAAACATTGCTGATGACCCGCAAAACGTCTTATCACAAATACGACGTATTATCCTCCTAGAAGATCCATACCAGGGCTCTACAGAAGAGCAGAATAGAGCGTACCAAGACCTAGAAAGGCTAAGCTGCGACCAGATCAAAAATATGTTCAACTACATGAACGATTATAAAACACTAGCAGCAAGGTCCGGGAGGATGTACATTAAATCAGAACTATCTGATAAATTTTTCAAGAAAATGCCGGCAATCCTAGGAGACGAAATTGAAGCAGCTTTCAAAATCAAATACCAGGATGCACGGTCGATGTACTGCCAAGAATAAGATTCACATATCAATATCTGGCAGATCTATGCAAGAAAGCTGCGATCCAAAGAGGTATTAAAGATCTTTCCATATGCCGAAAAATACCTATCCCAGGTTATTATAACAATACCAGAAAATATGGGCTTCGAAAATCGAAAAATTATAAAGGAAAACCCCATGACACTCATATAAGAGTGATCAAAAACAAAAACAAAACTCGTTCCACAAAATGCAGGTGCTATATATGTGGAGAAGAAGGACATTTCGCGTGGGAATGTAAAAATAAAAGGGGAAATATGGCTAGAGCAACCATACTGAAGGATTTGGACCTACTAGAGGACTACGATGTCCTCTCAGTCGACTTAAATGAAGATCCATCCGACGCAATCTGCAGCATATCGGAAGGAGAAGGAGCAAATATGATAAGCCACATAAGGCAAGCGCTCGAAGATCTCCCGCCCGAAGAATACGGATTCATGGTAACTACCAAAGACTTAGGATGGAGGTACGCTGTGCAACTTACCGAACTACAAGAGAATTGTGTTCACAACTGGGAGCACAACAAACCTATTCAAGGTCCACATTCAAAATGTACTGTGCAATCATCACCAACATAGGTATGAGAATCCATTGCACAATATGTAAAATCTCGGCGTGTCCTATGTGCGCCAAATTTTATTTAGAAATTGAAATTCAGAAAGAGCTAACGCTGCAAACTTATCAGTCAAAAGATGCACTAATCCACGAATTAGTAAAGTATTCAGATCATCTTACTGAAGAGAATAAACGATTGAGACAGCATATACAAGAGGTCTAAAGGAACAGCTAGAAGAAGCAAGAAGCGAATTTCTACCAATAGATAAAGGAAAAAGGCCTATAACAGAAGAGGACGAAGCTGAGGAATGCTCTGAAATCAGGATTCTCAACGAAATCATCAAGGAACAAGCAGAGAAGGCACCAAGGAAGGTTATAAATCGCCTCTATAATCTAATAATCTTCTTTAATGTTCCATGTCCAAGAATTCCATTCAAGCAATCAGATACAGAGCTACTTATGTAAACACAAGGACGCTTAAAAGGCACGGAAAAATTAAATTTTGAAATATTATTCCATGGAGTAAATTCCATTACGAAAGCAGAAACGAGGATAAAGAATGGAACAATGACCATTGGAGAACACAAGTTCAGAATACCACTGGTATACTGTATGGAAATGGAAACAAAAGACGGAATCCAGATGTTGTTAGGATGCAATTTTCTGAGAAGTTTAAACGGAGGTATAAGGATCGAAGGTAACGTTGTAACTTTTTATAAAGAAATAACACCTATCGTTACTTCCACAGAATTAGAAGTCACAAACCAACAATTATCAGAACTCGAGGGTTTACTACGCCTCACTGAAATGGATCCACCAGTCATTAGAGCATAATCCATTTATGAGAAAATTTAGAGGAATCCTGCAGAAACTAAAAACTAACGGATACATCGGGGAAGATCCGTTAAAACACTGGAGCAAAAATTAGTTCAAGCGACAAATTGAAGGCCTCCTTGAACTCAAAGTAATACGACCCAGCAAGAGCCGTCACCGAACAATGGCCATGATTGTAAATTCAGGGACCTCAATCGATGAAGTAAGTGGAAAGGAAATCAAAGGTAAAGAACGAATGGTATTCAATTATAGATCTCTTAATGATAATACCTATAAAGACCAGTATTCTCTACCTGGTATAAACACTTTACTAAAGAAAATTGGCAATAGTCGAATATACTCAAAATTCGACTTGAAAAGTGGGTTCCATCAAGTTGCGATGCACCCTGATTCAATTGAATGGACTGCATTCATCAGCCCTACGGACTATTTAATGGTTATGCCATTTGGATTAAAGAACACACCAGCTACGTTCCAAAGAAAAATGGATAATTGCTTTAACCAATGTTCTAAATTTTAATTGTATATAGATGACATCTTGATTTTCGATATCAAGAAGAACACCGAGACATTTAGAACAATTTCAAATTGTAGAAAAGAAGGACTAGTTCTCTCCCCCACAAAAATGAAAATTGTCGTACCACAAATTGACTTTCGGAGCTTATTGAGAAGATAAAACTACAGCCGCATATTATTAAAAGAATCGCAGACTTTCCAGAAGAAAAGTTGAAGGAAAAGCAAGGGATGAGATCTTGGCTCGGTATCTTAAATTATGCAAGATCTTACATACCTAATTTGGGTACTTTATTAGGGCCACTCTATCAGAAAACATCACCACATGGTGATAAAAGGATTAAAAGCCATGACTGGGAACTTATACGAAAAATCAAATCCATTGTGCAAAAAACTACCAGATCTAGAAATACCCCCTGAAAAAGCCTATATTGTACTAGAAACTGATGGTTGTATGGAAGGATGGGGAGGTATATGTAAGTGGAAAAACAAAAAGGAGGATCCTAAAAATACAGAAAGGATATGTGCATACGCAAGTGGAAAATTTCCAACAACCAAATCCACCATTGATGCAGAAATTCACGCTTGCATGGAGACACTAAATGCTTTAAAAATCCACTATCTAGATAAACGAGAAATCACTCTGAGGATGGATTGTCAAGCCATCATTTCATTTTATAATAAAATAACCCAAAATAAACCCTCTAGAGTTCGGTGGCTTAACTTCACTGATTACATCAGCGGACTGGGGATTACAGTTAACTTTGAGCACATCGATGGGAAAAACAATGTGCTAGCTGACAATCTTTCCCGACTAACTTTTATTTTATGTGCAGGAATAGCCAGTGAAGAAGAAATCAATTCTGCTTTACCAAAATGGACGGAGCTCGAAGAAATCAACAAAGACATGGAAAAGGACGTATGGATAGCAACACAAAAGCTAATCCAAGTAAGCAAAAATGGATCGAAAAATGCCCCGACAACCGGATCAAAAGAGTTCCTAATGAAGAATGTAGCTTCGACGAAGATGCACTCCAAGAATCCTTCGAAAAATACGTCGAAATCAAAGACGGTCCAGACCTCATATGGAAGGGTTCATCATCCAGGAGTTTTCCCTATCAGAAAGATGAGATGCATGAAGATCTACTATTCGAGACCCTCAACTACCCCATCAAACTTGATACATCAGATCAACTCAGAAGGGCAGCTTACCAAGTTGAGAAAGAACAAACTGCCATTATAGTCAAAGAAATACAGATTCTCCTACAAATATAAGAAAACAAGGGAGAATACACTAGAAGAGTATCAGGAGGAAAGAGCAATGCGTACAAAGACCTCTACCCACAAATGCGTGAAAATGAGAAAAGGCTGAACGACATTATTCAGCAACTTTTTTGCCTCACTACCAAAGCACAGAGGGGCTTTGTTTAGTGGAGCATAGTGGGCCCCTTTTCAGTATACCGACTTAACTTTCTGACTAAGACACCTGGGCTACCTATTAATTATTGTACCAAAGGCACATGGTGTGCCAGCTATTAAAATTTGAATTATTGTACCTTGGCACATGTTCTGCCAACTTTTGCAAATACCATGGGCTGGCAAATGGTTTTAGGAAACCATGGTAACTATATATAGATGTGTTTGTAAGAGTTGAAAACACACAACCACTGAAGTTGAAGTTTTCTTCTCAAGTCTTCTTTATTTTCGAGTCTACCTTGTAAGTTCTCGGTTTCCTGTCTTAATATAACTATCTTGTTGTTGTTTATTATTGGCAAAAGTTCTCTGTGACCCCAAGCCAATGATCCATATCCCAATTCCTTTTGGTATCAGAGTCATGTTGGGCTAAAAACTCTCTGTATGTTCGGAGGGAGATTCTTCTGGTGTTATCATATCCTCTTGATATTTTCTTTGTTATCAACACGGTAAGACGCTGTGTCCTGATCTTTCAGCCAGTAACCCGGGGGACTTTGAGATCGAGAATAGTAAAGATCCGCAGTGAAAAGCACGTCAGGTATACAGAACTTATCTGTTCATAACAGAGCTTTCATCTTGAATTATTTTAGCACCGGATTAATCAAACTCAGGGCATACTCTTCTTTATCCTAGCATAACTCGTTAATTTCATGAGTGACTGGAAACTATCTGCTATAAGTTCTGACTATAAGACTGCTCTCAAATCTACTGAAACTATAGATCCTCCCTCTTGCGGGTTTATAAACCCTACCGAGGCTTGTATTAATAGTTCCTCTGCCTTCAGCACCATAGTCAAACAGAATAATACCATCATTCAACTTCTCCTTGTCACTATTGAAAAGGTCAGACGTTTAGAAGAACGTTTAGACCTAATCCAATCCGCACCTAAGCTTGCGGCAGAAAGTGTTGAGTCCTCAATAACTGCTCTGCAAGACCAACTTCAAAATCTTTCACTCGGGAAACCCTCACCACCAAAAGCTTCCACCAAGAAATTCTTTGTTTTTCAAAATCCTAGGGAAATATTCCAAAAAGGAAAACAAAAATCATCCGCTAAAATGGTCCACGCTCAAACTCGTAAATCATCCGCCACTTTCAGAAACCCAGATCCCCCTACATCAAATAACCCTGTAGAAGATCAAATCCGAGGCTATCGGATGAGATCAAGACTTGCTTATGAATTACAAAGATGATTACCAAATCATCGAAGATATCAACCAACGTTGGAGAGTCAACTCCAACCCGATGCTGAGTTACAAATCTCTCAACAACGACGGGCTAACTTAGTGCCTGCTGAGACACTGTACGAAGACGGATGGATGGGCCACCGTCATCACGTCTACCAACATTATTCAGAAGAACGAATCTTAGCTGTCAGCAATAATCAAATAAATCTACCTTTTATCAGACAGCAATCTTATCAAAGATTAATCCAAGAAGGGATGCAACACATCCACCTTGGACTAATAATGGTCCGGATACACGCTTTACATCAAAGAGATGCAGGGACCACAGCACTAATTGTCCTCAGAGACACTAGATGGCGTTCAGATGTCTCTATCATCGGGACCATGGAAATTGATTTATCTGCGGGAATGCAGTTGGTATATATCGCCCCTGATCTTATGCTCTCTATACATGATTTTATGAATCACATAGAGCTAGTCATCTTGACGCATGGATATGAGGATTGGCAAGGAGGCGAATCTAACCTCCTAATCACCAGGCTAGTCGCCGATTAACAATATCGATACGGTTTCATTATAATATCTCTAGAGTAGCAAATTACCTTGCTTCACACGGCATCTCAGCTTTGCCTGGCCGACGCCATACTATTACAGAGCTACAAGGGAGCTCTTGGAATCTGTGACCATTCGAGACACCATCACTCCAGGTACCTCAATCTCTAATAACTCACCAACGCATTGACGGTTCAATCCGTCTATCATTTTCTTCCTATACTCCTCATAACCCCCAAACCATTACTACCCAAGAAGATGACCAATTTGCCCTCATGGCCTTTTCTGATGAGCCAATTTGGGACACCTTCGACAATGAAGATGAAGACGATGACTTCTCCCTCTTCCTATACCTAAATAATTGTCTAAATGAAGCTCTCTGCCTTCCTGAGCGTGGTGGACAGCGCCATATCCGGACCATTCAAATTCAAAATTTCTTCTTTTCGATTTCATCAACCAAGTAACACACCATCTTTTGTAAGACGACATTAATAAAAAATGAGCACGCATAAAGCAAATTAAAAACCTAGATAACTAAAACCATCTCTACTTTAAAGACATAGTTCCATAAGTAGCAGATTGGTTCAGTTGATCTTCATTTTCTCCAGTTCCCTTCAGAATGACCCCAGCCCCTCGAGTAGCGGGATCCAGCATCATATCCCCGATCTCTCCCATTGCTCCACCACAATTGTAACCTCTATCGCTCCACCCGCTTCCATAACCACCACTACTCTAACAACCACCTCCATATCCACCAACACCTCTAGATCCTCCTCCACCACTATGATAATCATCTCTTTTGCCTTCACTTCCACCGCCAGATCTAGACTGTGCCTAGTTGATGGTGATGTTCCTGTCATAAAGATTCTACTCAATCTTAAGGCAATAGGTTTAAGTTTAGGTTTATTATTTTTTAGGGTTTCATTTTATTTTTTAATTTATTTAGTTACTTTATGTTTAGGTTTAGGGTTTGGGATTTAGGGTTAGGGTTTAGGGTTTAGGGTTTAGGGTTTAGTGTTTATGGTTTAGGGTTTAAGTCTTAGGGTTTAAGGTTGTAGGCTTAGGGTTTAGGGTTTATATATATATATGTTATTTTTTTATTATTATTTAGTATGGTTTATTTATTTTAGGTTTATTTATTTTAGTTTAGGTTTTTCTTTTTAGTTTACTTTTTAGGTTTAGGCTTATGTTTATTTTTTTTTGTTTAGTTTTATTTTTATTTTATTTTTTTTTTAAGTTTAGTTTAGGTTTAGGTTTTATTTTTTATTTTACTTTATTTTTTAGGTTTTATTTAGTTTAGGTTTAGGTTTTTAGGTTTTTAGTGTTTAGGGTTTAGGGTTTAGGGTTTAGGGTTTGGGGTTTAAGGTTAGGGTTTTAGTTTTATTTTTAATTTTTTTTATTTTGTTTTAAATTAAGTAAACTAGTAGGTGTAGGTTTATTTAGTTTATTTTTTATTTATTTTAGTTTATTTTATTTTTTATTTTCATTTAGGTTTAATTTTATTTTTATTTTATTTAATTTGTTAATTTTAGGTTTATTTATTTTAGTTTAGGTTTTCTATTTTGGTTTATTTTTTAGGTTTAGGATTAGATTTATTTTTTAGTGTAGTTTTATATTTACTTATTTTTTAAGTTTAGGTTTTGGTTTAGGTTTTCATTTTATTTTTTTAGGTTTAGGTTTTAGGTTTTTATTTTAGGTTTATTTTTAGTTTTTTATTTTAAGTTTAGGTTTAGGTTTATTTTTAGTTTATTTTATTTTAGTTAGTTTAGGTTTAGGTTTATGTTTATGTTTAGTTTATTTTAGGTTTAGGTTTTATTTATTTTTGTTTAATTTATTTTTAGGATTAGTTTTATTTTATTTTCATTTTAGGTTTAGGTTTTCTGTTTAGTGTTTGGGTTTTATTTTTTTATTTATTTTAGGTTTAATTTTTTTATTTTGGCTTTATTTTATTTTATTTTAGGTTTATTTTATTTTTATTTTAGGTTTAGTCTTTATTATTTAAGTTTTCTCTATTTTTTTAGTTTAGTGTATGTTTTATTTATTTTATTCTAATTTAGGTTTTATTTTTATTTTTTCTTTTAGGTTTAGGTTTAGATTTAGGTTTTAATTTATGATATTATTTTATTTTATTTTTTATTTTATTTTTGTTCAAGTTAATTTATTAATTATTTTTATGTTTTATTTAGTTTGGGTTTAGCTTTTTAGCTTTTTTGGATTTAGGGTTGAAGTTTTAGGGTTTAGGGTTTAAAGTTTTTTTTTTGGATTTTGGGTTTGGGATTTAGGGTTTATTCTTTAGGGTTTACTTATTAGGGTTTAGGGTTTAGGGTTTAGGTTTTAGGGTTTAGGTTTTAGGGTTTAGGGTTTAGGGTTTAGGGTTTAGGGTTTAGGGACTAGGGTTTAGGGTTTTTAGAGTTTACGGTTTAGAGTTTAGGGTTTTATTTTTTATTTTAATAGAGAACAAATTCAGATTCAATATTTTCTTCTTTTTGATTTAATCAACCAAGTAACACACCACGTTTTCTATGACACAAGCGACATCATAGATAAAAAATGAGCATGCTTAAAGCAAATCAAAAAGCCTAGATAACTAGAATCGTCTGTAATATAAAGACATAGTTCCATAAAGAGTAGATCGGATCAGCCATTCTTCAGTTTCTCCTGTTCCCATTAGAACCACACCAGCCTCTCAAGTAGTGGGATCAGTTTTAATTTTTAATTTATTTAGTTACTTTAGGTTTAGGTTTAGGTTTAGGGTTTAGAGTTTAGGGTTTAGGGTTAGGGTTTAGGGTTTAGGGTTTAGGCTTAGGGTTTAGGGTTTAGGGTTTATAATTTAAGGTTTTAGGATTTATGCTTTAGGGTTATCGAGTTAGTACTTGGGTTTAGGTTTAGGGTTATTTAGGGTTAGGGTTTAGGGTTTAGGTTTAGGATTAGGGTTAGTTTAGAGAGGTTATTTTAGGGTTTAAAGAGGGTTTTAGATTTGGGTTTAGGATTTGGGATCAGTTGAGGGTTTGTTTTTTTTAAAACCAAGCAAACCAAAGAGGTTTAGGCTTATTTAGTTTAGTTTATTTTATTTATTTTTGTTTATATATATATATATATATATGTCTTGGCTTATTTTTTATTTTTATTTAATTTTCTTCTTTATTTTGGGTTTATTAAATTTCATTTAGGTTTTCTATTTTAGTTTATTTTTTAGGTTTAGGTTTAGGTTTATGTTTATTTTTTTATTTAGTTTTATTTTTATTTCATTTTTTAGGTTTAGGTTTTTTTTTTAAGGTTAGGTTTAGGTTTTTTATTTCATTATGTTTTTTTTTTTGGTTTAGGTTTAAGTTTATCTTTAATTTATTTTATTTTATTTAGTTTAGGGTTTAGGCTTAGTTTATTTTAGGTTTAGCTTTAAGTTTTCTTTATTTTAATTTAGTTTAATTTAGTTTAGTTTATGTTTAATTAATTTTGTTTATTTTAGATTTAGGTTTTTTTTTTTTTAGTTTAGGGTTTATGTTTAATTTTTTTTTATTTTAGGTTTTATTTTTATGTTTACTTTAGGTTTAGGTTTTATTTAGTTTTTATTTTATTTTATTTTAAGTTTATTTATTTTTATTTTACATTTAGTTTTTATTTTATTTATGTTTTTTACTTTCAAGTTTATTTTATTTTTTTATTTTAGTTTATGTTTTTATTTAATTTATTTTTTTTAGTTTTATTTTTTATTTTATTTTATTTTTAGGTTTAGGTATAGGTTTTGGTTTAGGCTTAGGTTTTAGTTTACATTTTTATTTTATTTATTTATTTATTTTTATTTAGGTTTAGGTTTATTTATTTATTTTACTATTAGGTTTTATTTAGTTTAGGTTTAGGTTTTTAGGTTTTTAGTGTTTAGGGGTTAGGGTTTAGGGTTTGGGATTTAGTGTTAGGGTTTTAGTTTTATTTTTTTAATTTGTTTTAAATTAAGTGAACTAGTAGGTGTAGGTTTATTTAGTTTATTTATTTATTTATTTTAGTTTATTTTAGTTTTTATTTTGATTTATATTTATTTTATTTTTATTTAGTTTAATTTATTTATTTTAGGTTTCTTTATTTTAGTTCAGGTGTTTTATTTTAGTTTATTTTCTAGGTTTAGGTTAAGCTTAAGGTTTATTTTTATTTTATTTTTTAGGTTTAGGTTTTATTTTTTTTAGGTTTAGGTTTAGGTTTTTACTTTATTTTTTAGGTTCAGGTTTTAGGTTTTTATTTTAGATTTATTTTTAGGTTTTATTTTTTAGTTTAGGTTTAGGTTTTATTTATTTTAGTTTAGTTTATTTCAGTGTAGGATTAGGTTTATTTTATTTTCATTTTAGGTTTAGGTTTTTTTATTATAGTGTTTAGGTTTAGTTTTATTTATTTTAGGTTTAAGTTTTATTTAGGCTTTATTTTATTATATTTTAGGTTTATTTTATTTTATTTAGGTTTTTTATGCTTTGGTTTAGTGTAAGTTTTTATTTATTTTATTTTAGTTTTAGTTTTATTTTTTAGTTTTTATTTTTTTTTGGTTTAGTGTAATATTTAGGTTTGGGTTTTAGTTTATGTTTTAGTTTATTTATTTTTAGGATTTATTTTATGGTTTACTTTTTAAGTTTAGGCTTTATTTAGTTTTTTTCTTTATTTTATTTTAGATTTTTTATGTTTAGTTTTATTTTATTTAGGTTTTATTCTTAAGTTTATTTTATTTTTCCTTGTATAGTTTAGGTTTTATTTATTTTAATTTAATTTAATTTTATTTATTTATTTTTATTTTATTTTATGTTTTTTATTTTTATTTAATTTTTATTTTATTTTAGTTTAAGTTTTCTATTTATCTTATTTTTAAGTTTCATTTAGTTTATGTAACTTTTAAGTTTTAGGGTTTAGGGTTTTAGCATTTAGGATTTTAGGGTTTAGGGTTTAGGGTTTGGTTTAGGGTTGGGAAGGGCTTATGGTTTAGTGTTTAGGCTTCAGGCTTTAGGTTTTATAGGGTTTAGATTTAGGGTTAGCATAGCATTTAGGGTTAGCAAGGTTTCTGGGCTCAGGTGGGTTTGTCAATGGTTTATGAACAGGGTTTAGGTCACAACCCAGGGTCAGGGTCAGTGGTAGGCCTGTTTAGAGCCCAGGGTTTGTGGCCCAGGCCCAGGGTTGCAGGGCCTAGGGGCAGTTTAGGGTTTAGGGTAGTGGTTTAGGATTTAGGATTTACAAAAGGTTTAGGCCTTTTTAAGCAAGCAGTAGGTTTAGTTTATTTTAGTATTTATTTTATCTTTTTATTATTTTTTTATCTTTTTTTATCATTTAGTTTATTTATTTTAGCAGGTTTTCATTCACACCTTTTAGGTTTAGGTTTAGGTTTAGGTTTATGTTTATGTTTATTTTTTTTTTGTTTAGTTTATTTTATTTTATTTTTTGAATTAGATTTTATTTTTTTTTTTAGGTCTCAGCAGTTTTATTTTATCTTTAGGTTTAGATTTTAGATTTTATTTTAGGTTTGGGTTTAGGTTTATTTTAGTTTAGGTTTAGGTTTATTTTTAGTTTAGTTTATTTTATTTATTTAGGGTTTAGGTTTAGTTTATCTTTAGGTTTAGGTTTACATTTTAGTGTTTAATTTAGTTTATTTTAGTTTAGTTTATGTTTATTTATTTGTTTTTTAGGTTTTTTTAGTTAAGGGTTTAAGTTTTCTCTTTTATTTATTTTAGGTTTATTTTCTTAGTTTTGGTTTTAATTAGTTTTATTTAATTTTATTTTAGGTTTATGTTATTTATTTTAAGTTTAGTTTTTCTTTTATTTAGGTTTTATATTCTTAGGTTTATTTTATTTTTTCTTTAGTTTAGGTTTTTTTTAGATATTTTTATTACTTATTATATTTTATTTTAGGTTTAGGTTTGGTTTTAGTTTAGGTCTTTATTTTATTTTATTATCTTATCTTTATTTAGGTTTAGGTTCTTTATTTATTATACTTTTAGGTTTAATTTAGTCAGCTTAGGTTTTAGTTTGGGGTTTAGGATTTATGGTTTATGGTCAGGTTTTAGGGTTTAGGGCTCAGGGCATTAGGGTTTGGGGCCTTTAGGGTTTAGTGTTTAGCTTTAGGGTTTAATGTTGTGGCCCAGGTCAGCCCAGCCCAGGGTTGGCCTGGTTTAGATGGGGGTTTAGTGGCCTTAGGGTTAAGATTTAGTGTGGGCCTGGGGCCCAGCATCACGTTTAGGGTCTGGGAACGGCCCAGCATTTAGGTCAGTTAGGTCAGGGCTCACCATTTTAGGGTTTAGGGCCCAAGTAGGGTTTAGGTTTTGTGCCATGAGTGGCTTAAGGTATGGGTAGGGTTAGGATCAGGTAGGGCTCAGGGTAGGGTTTAGGTATTTTATTGAAATTAAGCAAACCCAAGAGTTTAGTTTATTTATTTTATTTTTATCTTTATTTAGGCTTTATTTTATTTTATTTAGATTAGTTTATTTATCTTTAGTTTATTTATTTTAGTTAATGTTTATTTTTTATTTTTTAGGTTTAGGTTTAGGTTTAAGTTATGTTTTTTAAGTTTTTAACATTTTTTTTTAGGTTTAGGTTTTATTTTATTTTTGGTTTTAGGTTTAGGTTTTAATTTAATTTTATGTTTAAGTTTTATGTTTTATTTTATGTATTTTATCTTTTATTTAGGTTTATTTTTAGTTTATTTATTTTATTTTATTTAGGGTTTAGGTTTTAGTTTAGTTTTATTTTTTTTATTTTATTATTTTATTTAGGTTTAGGTTATTTTTTTATTTATTTTATTTTGAGGATTAATTTAGTTGATGTTTTTTTTTAGTTAGGATTTATTTAGCTTTAGGCTAGTTTTTAGGGTTTAGGGTTTAGGTGGTGGTCAGTTAGGGTCATGTAGGTTTAGGTTTTAGATAGGCTTTAGAGTCAGGTTATGGTCAGGGTTTTGGTAGGTTAGGTTTTTAGCTTGGGCTGGGGGGGTTTAGGGTCAGGTTTTAGGTTTGGTTTAGGGGCATTAGGATTTAGGGTTTAGGTTTTTAGGTCTTTTTTTATTTTTTATTATTATTTTTATATTTTTATTTTATTTTTTTAATTTTTTATTTTTTAATTTTGAATTTAGGTTTAGGTTTTAGGTTTTCAGTTTAGTTTTTTTTTAGTTTAGGTTTAGGTTTATTTATTTTATTTTTTCTATTTTATTTTATTTTTATTTAGTTTATTTTATTTTAAGTTTATTTTAGTTTAGTTTCTTTTATTTTATTTTTTTATTTTATTTTATTTTAGTTTAGTTATTTATTTTTTTTTTTAGTTTAGTTTATTTTAGTTTAGTTTAAGTTTAGTTTAGGTTTTATTTTTAGTTTAGTTTATTTTATTTTAGTTTATTTTATTTTAGTTTAGTTTTTTTTTTAGTTTTTTAGTTATTTTTTATTTTTTAGGTTTAGTTTAGTTTAGTTTATTTTTTTATTTTTAGGTTTAGTTTTTTTTATTTAAGTTTAGTTTAGTTTATTTTTATATTTTTATTTTCTTTATTTTTAGTTTAGTTTAGGTTTAGTTTATTTAGTTTAGTTTAGTTTAGTTTATTTAGTTTTTTTTTTTAATTTTTAGGTTTATTTTTATTTTTTATTTTTAGGTTTAGGGTTTTAGATTTTTTTAGTTTATTTTATTTAGTTTATTTAGGTTTAGGTTTAGGGTTTAGTTTATTTTTTAGTTTAGGTTTAGTTTATTTTTTTAGTTTATTAATTTAGATTATTTAGTTTAGTTTATTTTTAGGTTTAAGATAGGTTTAGTTTAGTTTAGTGTATACTTATTTAGGTTTAGTTTAATTTATTTTTTAGGTTTATTTTTTATTTTATTTTTTTAATTTATTTTAATTTATTTATTTTAGTTTAGTTTAGTTTAGGTTTAGTTTAGTTTATTTTTAGTTTATTTTATTTTTTATTTTTAGTTTTTGTTTTAATTTATTTTTATTTTTAGTTTAGTTTATTTAGGTTTAATTTTTTTTAGTTTAGTTTATTTACTTAATTTATTTATTTTATTTTTTTTTTTTAGGTTTACTTTATTTTTTTATTTTTTATTTTTAGGTTTAAGTATTTTATTTTTAAGTTTAGTTTATTTTCTTATTATTTTACTTTTTATTTTTATTTTATTTTATTTTTAGATTAGGTTTAGGTTTAGTTAATTTTAGTTTTATTTAGTTTATTTTTTAGTTTATTTTAGTTTAGTTTATTTAGTTTTTTTTTAGTTTAGTTTAGTTTTAGTTTAATAGGTTTAGTTTAGTTTAGTTTATTTAGTTTTATTTTAGTTTATTTTATTTAGTTTAGGTTTAGGTTTAGGTTTTAGTTTTTTAGTTTAGTAGTTTATTTTATTTTTTTTATTTTATTTTTTTTTTTATTTTAGTTTATTTAGTATAGTAAGTTTATTTATTTTTAGTTTTTTAGTTTAGGTTTAGGTTTATTTTAGTTTATTAGTTTAGTTTATTAGTTATTATTTTAGGTTTAGGTTTAGGTTTAGGTTTAGTTTTATTTTTAGTTTTATTTTTATTTTATCTTTTAGTTTAGTTTATTTAGTAGTTTATTTTTACTTTAGGTTTAGTTTAGGTTTAGTATTATTTTATCATGTTTTAGGGTTTTTTTAGTTTAGTTTAGGTTTAGCTATTTAGTTTAGTTTTTTAGTTTATTTAGTTTAGTTTAGTTTTAGTTTATTTTTTTATTACATTTATCATTTTTTTTATGTTTACTAGTTTAGTTTACTTTTAATTTAGTTTAGGTTTTATTTATTTATTTATTTAGGTTTAGTTTTAGTTTAGGTTTTAGTTTAGCTTTGGTTTTTTTTTTTTAGGTTTTAGTTTATTTATTTTTTTTTTTTAGTAGTTTAGTTCATTTTTTTTTAGTTTAGTTTTTTTTATTTTAGTTTTATTTTATTAGTAGTTTAGGTTTATTTTTTTTAGTTTATTTTTATTTTCTTTTTATTTTTTATTTTTACTTTTTTATTTTTTAGTTTAGTTTAATTTATTTTATTTATTTTAGTTTAGTTTTTTTAGTTTTATTTTAGTTTAGTTTATTTTTTTATTTTTATTTTATTTATTTTATTTATTTAGGTTTATTTTTTTTTTTTTTTTTTATTTTTTTTTAATTTATTTTATTTTAGGTTTTTATTTTTATTTTATTTATTTTATTTATTTTATTTTTATTTTCTAGTTTATTTTTTATATTTAATTTTTAGTTTAGTTTTTTATTTTTTATTTTTAGTTTTATTTTATTTTATTTTAGTTTAAATTTAGGGTTAGGTTTTTTATTTTAGTTTAGTTTAGTTTTAGTTTACTTTAGTTTATTTTTATTTTATTTTATTTTATTTTAGTTTATTTATTTTAGTTTAGTAGTTTATTTTATTTTTTTATTTTTTTTTATCTTTAGGTTTAGTGTTTAAGGCCTAGGGTCTTAGATTAGCATGTTTATAGGGTTTGTGGTTTATCAGTAGTATTTGGCTTTGAGTGGGTTTTGATTTAGGTTTAGTAGAGCTCAGGTTTGCTCAGTTTTAGGGTGTGGATTTAGGGCCTAGCTTTATTTGGGTCAGTTTTTTTATTTCTTTAGTTTATCTATTTATTTTAAGTTTAGGTTTTTTTATTTTAATCTTATGTTTAGGTTTTATCTTATTTTATGTAGGTTTCATTTATTTTAGTTTATTTTTATAGTTTATTATTTTAGATTTTATTTTATTATTTAGTTAGGGTTTAGGTTTAGGTTTATTTTATTTATTTTATTTAGTTTTGCTTAGGTTTATGTTTATTTTATTTTTTTTTTTATCTTTAGTTTAGGTTTTCTTTTTTAGTTTAGGTTTAGATTTTTATTTTATTTTTTTGTTTATTTTTTAGGTTTTTTTTTTTGGCTTTATTTAGTTTTATTTTATCTTATTTAGTTATTATTTTATTTGAGTTTAGATTTATTTATTTGGTTTATTTTGAGGTTTATTTATTTTTTTTTTAGTTTATTTATTTATTTTATTCTTTTTAACATTTTTTTTTTTTTAGGTTTAGGTTATTTTAGTAGATTTTTATTTTTATTATTTATTTTATGTTTATTTATTTTATTTTGTTTATAGTTTAAGTATAGGTTTTTTTTTCATGGTTTAGATTTTATTTCAGTGTCATTTCAGGGAGTTAGTTTTAGCTTTAAGCAGTAATTTTAGTTTAGGGTTTATTGGGCTTTAGGGTTTAGCTGGATTTAGTTTTGAGTCTAGGGACAGTTTAGGGTTTTAGGATTTAGTGTGATTAAGGGCTTGAGCATTAGTGTGGGTTTAGCCACTTAGTGGCTTTCAGTTTTTGTGGTTTGTTATTTTAGATTTAGATCAGGTCAGAGTTTTAGATTTAGGTTTTCCTGTGGTAGGTTTTTTCACATCAGTTTGTCTCAGTTAAGGCCTAGGAGGATTAGTTTAGGTCAGTTTAAGGTTTTCAGCCCAGTTTTAGGTGTTTTGTGGGTTGTGATTTAGGGCTTAGTTTGCCTTTTTAATTCAAGCAAATCAGAGGTTTTAGGTTTATTTAGCCTATTTAATCTATTTTATTTATTTTAGTATTTATTTATTTTATTTTGTTTAGACAATCTTTATTTAGTTTAATTTATTTATTTTAGTTTATTTTTTTTTTTAGTTTTATTTATTATTTTTTAGTTTAGGTTTATTTTTATTTATTTTTAGCTTTGTATTTTTTTTAGGTATTTTAGGCCTTTTAGTTAAGTTTAGGTTAATTTTGCTTATTTGATCATTTAGTTTTAGGTTTAGGTATTTATTTTGTTTAGTTTATTTTAGTTTAATTATGATATTTTATTTCTTTATCTTAGGTAGTTTCATTTTAGGCTCATTTTATTTATTATGTTTTAGTTTATTTATAGCCCAGTTTAGCTCAGATTTATTTATCTTATTAAAGCTTTATTTTATTTACATTAATTAGTTTAGTTTAGGTAGGGATTGGGGTACCAGGGCCTAGCCTTGGTTTGTGGCCTTTCATCAAGTGGCCTGTGGATTAGGCTCAGTCAGGCTCAGGGTTTTGTGGCCTAGGATCTTTTAGTCTTTTAGTCCAGGTTAGTGTCATCCCACAGCCCAGGCTAGTGGTTTGGCTCAGTATTTAGTGGTTTTAGGGTCATGAGCCTGGTTAGGGCTCAGATGGGTTCATTTTCAAGTCATTAGGCCTGGGTATCAGATTTTAGGGCCTAAGGTTTGGGTTTAGGTAGGGTTTTGTTGGCCTGGTTTGAGTAGGTTTTGTTTTTTTATTCTAGGTTGTTAGGATCAGGGTTGGGCTCTGCCTGGTTTTGGGGTTATTTTAGGATTTAGGGTTTAGGGTTTATTTAGGGTTTTGTTCTTTTAAATTAAATAAACCCAGTTTAGTAATTAGTTTATTTAGTTTATTTTATTTATTTTATTATTTTATTCTTCCTCATTTATTTAGATTTTAATTTAGTTTATTTATTTTAGGTTTATATTTATTTATTTTATTTTTATCTAGCTTAATTTTTATTTTATTTGTTTTTTATTTTAGGTTTTTTATTTTTTAGTTTAGTTTAGGTTTATTTATTTTATTTTAGTTTAATTTTTATTTTATTTTATTTCTTTAGGTTTAGTTTAGGTTAATGTTTAGTTTAGGTTTTATTTTAGGTTTTATTTTATTTTAGTTTTTAATTTTATTTTTATTTAGGTCTTTTTATTATTTTTATTTTAGGTTCTATTTAGTTTAGTAGGTTTTAGCTTTTTAGGGTTTATTTTGTGGTTAATGAGATTTTGGTTGGGGTTTAGGCTTTAGGTTTATTTTGAGTTTAGGGTTTAGGTAGGGTTTAGGGTTTAGGTTTGGTTAGTTTAGGTTTTAGTTTTAGGGTTTAGTTTGGGGTGGGTTTTTAGGTTTAGGGACTTTTAGTTTAGAGTTTAGGGCCTTTGGTTTTTTTTTTAACAGAGAACAAATTCATATTCAACATTTCTTCTTTTTAATTTCATCAACAAAGTAACACACCAAGTTTTTAAAGACACAAGCAATGACATAGATAAAAAATGAGGACGCATAGAGCAAATCAAAAAATCCTAGATAACTAGAACTGTCTCTACTATAAAGACATAATTCCATAAGCAGTAGATCGGATCGACCGTTCTTCAATTTTTCAAGTTTCCATCAAAACCACACCGGCCTCTCAAGTAGCAGGATCCACCATCATATGTCATCTCGTCCGCCACTACAGAACCTCACTCCTCCCAAGATCCATAATCGCCACCACACCACCTCCATATCCACAAGATCTAGAACCCCCACCACCACTGATAACATCGCCTCGCCATTGCCTCCACCATGATCTATACAGCCTTGTTGATGATGTTGAAGGTTACCCATTTTTGTGGTTTAGGTTTAGGTTTATTAGTTTTGTTTATGTTTATTTTTTTAATTTATTTAGATACTTTGGTTTGGGTTTAGGGTCAGTTTAGGTTTATGGTTACATGGTTTAGTTTAGGGTTTAGGTTATGGTTTAGGTTTGGGTATTTAGGTTTTAGTTGTCAGGTTTAGGTTTTTAGGTTTATGGTTTAGGGTTGTAGATTTAAGGTTTAGGGTTTGGTTAGTTGGGTTGTAGGGTTTAGGGTTTATGATTTAGGTAGTTTAGGGTAGGTTTAGGGATGCAGTAGGGTAGGGTTTAAGAAACCATTTTAAAGTTTATTTAGTTTATATTTTAACAATTTTAATTTATTTATTTTTAATTATTTTTGGTTTATTTTTTAATTTTATTTTAGTTTAGTTTATTTATTAGGTTTATTTATTTTAGTTCAGATTTTATTTATTTATATTTTAGGTTTTGGTTTATGTTTATTTTGTTTAGTTTTATTTTATTTTTAGGTAGGTTTTATTTAGTAGGTTTAAGTTTTATTATTTTTTATAGTTTAGATTTTTTATTTTATGGTTTATTTTAGGTTTTTTTTAGTATTTTTTATTTTTAGTTTATTTTATTTTAAGATTAGGGTTTGTTTATATTTAGGTTTAGTTTAGATTTATTTATTTTTAGTATAGTTTAGGTTTATTTTTATTTTATTTTGTTTATTTTAGGTTTAGTTTCTTTAGGTTTATTAGGTTTAGATTTTATTTTTATTTTATTTTAAGTTTATTTTATTTTATTATAGTAGTTTTTTATTTTATTTAGCCTTTTTATTTCTAGGTTTTTTTTTATTTTCTTAGTTTAGTTTAGGCTTTTAGTTAATTTATTTTAATTTTTTTTATTTTTTATTATTTTTAGGTTTAACATTAGGTTTAAGTTTTAGTTTAGGTTTTTATTTATTTTATTTTTCTATTTTATTTAAGTTTAGGTATTTTTATTTATTTTAATTTTTAGGTTTTATTTAGTTTAGGTTTAGGTTTTTAGGTTTTTGGTTTAGGGTAGTTTTGTAGGTTTTAGATTTAGGTTTAGGTTTTAGTTTTAGGGTTTAGGGTTTTGTTTTTAGGGTTTAGGTTTTGGTTTATGGTTTTATGTTTTTTTTAATGAACAAATTGATTCAACATTTCTTCTTTCATCAACCAAGTAATGTGCAGGAAGTGAGGTAATCAAATGACCTCCTTTCTAGCTAAAGCCTCATGTTCCCGGATGTCTAGATTATATATACCCATTACCATATAAATCAACACATGGATAGAAAGAGTGAACTCAACATTCATACACTTAAGCACACATGCATTTCTTATGTATTTATAACTAACATCATAACACATATTATTATTCATTTATAAGCTTTTGAAAATACATTTGGATTTAATAGTGATAATAGCCACGCATATATTAAATTAGATCAACACATGCAAGCTTACATAAAGGAAATCCATTTTATTTTACTTGATTTTGAAAAGATGGATGCATGAATCCAAATGACAAACCAAATTTAACATGATTGGAAAGAGGACAACCAAATATAAGCTTGTGATTCATTCAACCAAACTAGTTCTTAAGGATAATCAAATCAAATAAGATTATTTAAAGCAAACCAAAGCTTCTTTATTAATTAAGTTTTGGATTTGATTTGATTTAAAGAGGAGAAGAGAAATCATCATTTGTTGTTTTAAATTGATTCCCACATTAGTGATTTGATTTAATTTAAGGAAATGTAATTAAGTTGATTTTATGGGTTACTTAAGTTAAACCCTTAATTAGATGAATTAATTACCCTTACCTATGTCACCTTAAAGTAATTAACTAAATAATTATGAGCCAATATGATATGCATGGAAAATAAACTTGCAATGATCCTAGGAAATGAAAGGGGCCTAATGCAATTGGCTCATGATTAATAGTTAATTAGATTAAGAGACTTAAAATTAATTACTCTTATGGTTTTTCCACACATGTTGACTAACCATAATTTCATTAAACTTTTTAGGTTATTAAACACAGAGATCTACATGATTTAATTAAAGGTCTGATGTGATTATGATTTCAATTTGATTAATTGATTTAATTAATTAGTTAAATCTAATTAATTTCATTTTAAAAATGGTGATATGAACTTAAGGAAATGGGTCCCAACCCTAGTTCACTAATTGAACAATGATTAATAAATTTAATTAACTAATTTGTTACTGTTCATGGATTAATTAATCATTAATTAACTTAAAAGATTAATTAAGGTTTAATTAGTCAATCTTCATAATTAAGTGAGCAATAAATCCCAAGAAAATCATGGGAGGCAGAGGTCATCCCATTAAATTAACCCACAAAATTTGGAATTAATTGCTCAAGTAATTAAGGAGTAATTAAGCTAATAAATTTTGTAATTTAACTTAAATTATTGTTCAAAATTAGTTAAGATCATTTTTCATTAAATCTACTCTAAAATACCTTTAAAATGAGTATTTATTTCCATTTTTTATTTCTATGATTTTTAGACGTTTTAGCCATTAAAAATGATTAATTAAGCCTAATTAAAGCCTAATCCTAGCATTTGCCACGACCGCCATTTTCGCCGGGGATTGGCTACTTAAAACTTATCTGACTCAATGCCTACGTGGTGTCAGCGGACACGCTTTCTTGTCAACCATTCGATCTAAGATTGGATGGCTATGATTAATCCCACAACTTAATATGATTAAATTAGATCTAGTGATCTAATCACGGCCCATTTCTATGAATGGACTGTGATCTAACATTAGGCGAGTGGGGGAGAATGGAGTCCATCCACCATTGCTCACTTGATCTGAGCTTACCCAAGCTCAGATCAACTCCAAAAGGATCCCACACCTTCACGACATTGATCGAAGGGGATCCAACTATCAAGATAACATGAGATGTAAGTTTTCTTCAAAAAAGCTCCAACCCATTTTTGCCTAAGGATCAGTTTTGGAAGCATACATCGTCAAAGCTCAAGATGTGCTTGAATGATTGAGGAAGCTTCATCTAGACAAAGCCGTGAGCAACAATTGGATCAATCCTCAATGTTCACCAAAGGCCATGATTGGGAGCTTGGCTTTCATCAAAGTCCCACCTCGTGCTGAAGCTTGGGAGATGATTCATTCTTGCTCACAAGTCCTAGGAAGGTGCATGCAAAGTTAATTTGAGTTTGATGGAGAAATGGGGAAGTTAGGTTAAAAATGTGAGTGTCATATTTTGGGACGGATGGGAATGGCATTTCTTGATCGAGGAATGAGCTTGGGAGCTTGGGGAATGGCTCTAATGGGTCATCTTGGGTAGTTAGGGCTCTGAAGAATAATGTTTATGTGTGTTTGAGTGAAAATGAGGGGGTGTATACCCCCATTCATCTTGATCAGATGGTGGGATCATGTTTGGCTTCTAGTGGCCATCCACCATCTCGTTGTGGGGTGGGTGGAGGAGGTGAGTTGGCTTAGTTGGATGAAGGTGTGAGGTGGTCACAAAAGGAATCATGGGTGTACTATGGGTTTCAAATGCTTCAATGGGGAGAGTGAGGTGATTTCACCTCCCATGGGTCATGGCCAACTCAACCACCCCTTGGGTCAGGTTGGGCAGCATCCTAAGTGCCTAAGTGGACCATTGGGAGAGTACGAAGTGGCCAACGAATGGAAATGACCACTTATATGAGTGATTTGTATCATGTGATTCCATTGACCCAAAGGTAGAATGATCATTTGCCATTGGATTTGATTTAGGCATATTTAAATGAGCCAAAAGTGGGTTAGCCCAAATTTTAAGTCAATTGGAGTTGATTTGGTTAGGTTTTGCTCAATTTGACTCATTTAAGGTCAAATTGTTAGTTGTCAAGTTGACCAATTGGTCAAAAGTCATATGATCATTTGGGATGTTTTAGTTCAATTGGTTTGGTGTAGTTTGGCTTGGATTAGATTTTGGCTTATTTAAATTCATTTGGGTCAAATGGATTAAGCTGACCAATTTAATCAAATTGGCCAAATTGGCTTGGTTTGGGTTTAGTTGAACAATTGAAGATGATTGTATCCTTTGGTTTCAATTAATTTGGATTTGGTTTTGATTTATGCCAACATGAACCTTTACATCACTTTGGGCTAAGTCAATTGGGTTCAATTGGGTCCAATCATTTTGGTCAAGTTCAACAATCAATTTGGAATGAACTTGAGCTATTGTTGGAATCAATTTGGTTTATATTTTGATTTGACCCAATTTGGTCTTTTGGTCAATTTGGGTCAACTGGGTCAAGAGGCCAATTGGGTTTGCTTTGACTCAATTGAAGGTCAAGTCATATTCAAATATTGATTTTGATTTGGTATGAATTATTGGGATTTTGTCTTAGGCAATTTGGCTAGTTTGGGTTCATATATGGGTTGACTTGGTCAAATGACCAAGTTGACTTATTTTTGACCTACTTTGTGATAATTGATCAACCTAGGGATCAACAATCATGATGGAGGTTTTGAGGGGCTTGGTTCTAATTTGGGTAAGATTAGAACTTGATTCAGGTCAAATTGACCACTCAAGTGGACCAATTGGGTTTAGTTCGCTTGATTTTGGGTTGAGTTTAATTTAGTTGAGTTTATATATGGATTTGGGATTGATATATAAATTCAATTGCAATTGGCTTGGGTTAAAATGGGTTTTGGTTCATTTGAACATTTCAAGTCAAAAGGGTTAAGTTGGGTTTGACTTGGGTTGATTTTGGTTTGGCTTGATGATTGTAGATTTCATTTATATTTGAATATGATTGAAGATTTGATTGATTCATGAGAAAATCAATTGAATTTGGGTTCTGTAATGAAGAAATTTGGCTAAGTCCATGGAGTTGGGCCATGTGGCTTAGGTTTAGATTTTGATTTGATTTGATTTAATTTTTTCATTTAAATTTGTGAAGATGATTGAAAATATGATTGATTTGTGAGAAAATCAATTGAGGTTGACTTGATTTGGATTAAGATTTGGCTAAGTCCATGGGATAGGTCATATGGCTTAGGAACGGTTTTGATTTAATTTGATTTAATTTGATTTAGTTTTGATCATTTAAATGTAGATTTGATTTATATTTAAGAAGATAATTGAAGATATAAATTTATTATGAGAAAATTAATTTATTTTGGATTGATTTGGATTAAGATTTGGCAAAGTCCATGGGATAGGTCATATGGCTTAAGAAGAGTTTTTTGGATTTGATCATGGGCTTTCAATCATTTGGTTTGAATTTGGGTTTGATTTGGATTTGAATTTGATGTTTGAATTGAACATGAGGTTTGGTTTGAGAAGGTGAACATGGATTGGAATAGGTTGTGGATTATCCTAATCTAAGGCATAACCTAATCCAATGGTTAACCCTTCTAAGTCTTTAGGCTTAGGTTAAGTGTTTACCTAATTGTTAGAAGTGTCTTATGAATAGGGAAGGCTTATTATCTAGAAGACTCCTAAGTTTAAGATGGGATGATTGAATCCTCACTATAAATGTGAGGTCAATGACTCCAGCTATAGTGTCCTTTGGAGATAGATGATTGGAAGACCAAAGCTAAGTTTCACATTATAGACTCAAATATATCTTTCAATGCTTTGCTTAGGGAGACCATGGATATATGAGAACAATATAGTTCCATCTCTACATGAGTGTGAAGTTTGTGAGAGATCATCGTGTCAAAGGAGATCTCAAGCCATTTACAGTTCATAAGATCTTCATATATGAGGATGTGGCTTACTACCTCCCTTAAAATCAACAAGTCTATTCTTGCGAACATGGGCAAAATTTTATAATAAAAAATAGAA
This sequence comes from Cymbidium sinense, assembly GCA_021442155.1. Lineage (NCBI taxonomy): Eukaryota > Viridiplantae > Streptophyta > Magnoliopsida > Asparagales > Orchidaceae > Cymbidium > Cymbidium sinense. The sequence goes on from JAKCPB010001857.1 coordinate 67,669, forward strand.
AAAAAATAAAAAAAAGAAAGAGAAAAAGAAAAATAAAAGAAAAGGGGAAATGAAAAAGAAAATTAAAGGGAGCAAAAATAGACTTGGAGGAGTAAGTGCAGTCTGACATTAGATTCCACCCACAATTTGTTACTCCATTCAAACATATGGGTAGGATGACCTGACCTCCAATAAGTAGAGGAAGAGGCCATTTTATAGGTAGTCACAAGGGTAAAAAATCTCATTATTGGCCACCCAATAGAAGATATGTACCAACTACTAGGAGTACACCTGCTATCCATATAGACTTAGAATCTAGTTCATGGATGAGTCACATATAGGTTAGCACACCATCCACTCTTCTCACAGATTCCCTTGAGGTGACTTGAGTTCGATAGCAATGAAGACTGGGCTCCAAACCAAAGCATAAGTGTATCCATGTTTATATGTGAAATAGTTAGGCATCAGTTAGGAATCATAGTTCTAACACCCCACTTTCCTCTAAAAAAGCTAAGGGTTTGGTAGTTAAGGAAGCCCCTAAGTTATCCACAGGTGTGAAGACCTTCAGGTTCTTTTGGGAGCATCATCCTCAAGTCAAGAAGTTGATGTAAGTTGGGGATGATTCAAAGATTTAATAATTACTTTTGATTGGTACTTGCCTTGTGTTCATAATTTAGCTAAGAAAGGGATAATCCCACATACTTGGTCAAAGCACAAGTCAGACTACTTCGAAATAATATGGAAGAATAAATGTAAAAGCTCTTAATCAAGACCGGGACTACAATTCGATATAGTGGGTCCAGTTGATGATGATGATTACTGCATAGTCATCACCAATCATTTGAACCGAGAGGTTCTTTCACATTACTATCATAGGGAGTCTTTTAGAAACTTCAAATGATCTAGATGATTTTGAAGTCAAAGATACACCTCCAAAGTTCGAAGAAGAGATCAAGTCAACCATCGATGAGCTCAAGGAATTCAACTTAGAATTGAAGAAGATCCACGCCCACATACATCGCTTCTTGTTGAATGAAATTGAAACCAATGACTTAGTTAGACTATTGACTAAGTTTAAGAACTGCTTTGCATGGAGCTATGAAGAGATGTTTGGATTGGCTCCTAATGTAGCGGTCCATAAACTATCAAGAGAGCCTACTGTTATCAAGAAAGTCTTAGACGCATGCGATTAGAAATAGAACAATAGGTCATTTTTGAAGTCAAGAAATTGATCAATACTGGCTTCATCCATGAAGAAAAATACCCTACCCTTTTGTCATCCTAGTTAAAAAAAAGAATGGCCAAATTCACATATGCATTGATTTTAGGATTTAAATAAGGCATGTCCAAAAGATGAGTTTCCACTACCCCTCGATGGTGGACATTGCCTCATCTCATGTAGTTTTCTATTTCATATGCTCATCCGATATAACCCAATAAAGATGGCCCCTGAAGATGAAAAAACACTACTTTTAGAACCTCGACGTAATCTATTGCTATAAGGTCATGCCTTTCGCCTTAAAATGTCGCTACATAGCTATGATTCGAATCTTTGACGAACTCATTCATCATTAAGTCAATTGCTATGTCAATGATCTCATGGTCAACGTAGAGAAAAAGAAGACCATTTCTTTAACTTGAGAATAGTTTTTGAATAGTTAAGATAATTATGGTGTTTATTTTCAATTATGTGTATGAGGGACACCACGTAGATCTGAGGGTGTACTTATTGAGGTGATCGGGTGCGACATCAAGAAATGGTGTACTATTTCAAAAGATAGAAATCACTACCCTACAATGGACCTAATTACCTATGACTCACGGCATGATAGGTCTTCAATACCAAAGATTTTTCCCCTACTTTACATGGATGAATAAAGTAGATTTAAATTGGGATTCTAAAGTTCTCTAAGGGGAAGCCCCATAGTTAATTACATCCTAATGAAGGTGAGTTCTTAGAATACTCTTAAAGTAAGTAATTATTGTCTCCAAAGATTTCAAAGATAGACTATCAATAAGTTGGCTATGTTTGGAAAATCAAGTGATAGATCCAAATGAGAGACTTATTATCAAAGCCAAAAGGAGATGAGTAGGGATGCTCATGATACTAGTAAACCTAGTGAGCATTTCCAATCTATCCTATGGATGGGCTTTATATGTTTGAAATTGAAGAGAATTATGTATTTGAGTTGAAATTTATTAGAAGGCTAGGACTTATAATCCCATAATACAAGATTGTGGAAATGCCTAAGAGGTGAGGATTTATGCTTGTAGCCGAAGGAAATAGCTACCTTAGATCCTAAATCTAAGGACCTTTAATAAGAATCCAAAGCACGACCTAAATCTAAGCAAAGATGGGTATATGGTTTACCTCCACAAGAAAGAAGAAACCACCCGACTACTAGACTTATATCCGCCTGGAGTGGCAGCCAGCTAACTCCTTCTATGCTTTAAACCATGTACGAAAGTCTTATGTTTATTGCAAGATAGTTAGGTTCTTATCATTTAGAAAGAGGCTAAAGTCCTTAAACCCACTCCCTAATGGGACTAGAGCATGAGTGGTATGAGTAATGACTTAATCTAATGCAAATCTTTTCAAATTTTATTTATATTTGACACTTCATTTTGATAAAGGCTTCATGATTTTCATATGTCTAGATGTATGATGAAAATGTTTTATGGGACAAATCAGCAAGAAGGGGTGTTTTTCACTGCAAGGGATGCCCTCACAGGTCAAGCATTCCCCTGTCATGCAAGGATGAAAATTCCCTATTTTCAAGAGAGAAAGAATATGCATGCATGATGTGAAACATGCAACATTCAACTAAGGGGTTACTAAATCTTTATATTATCTTGATTTAATGCCCAGGCTATATGGTGAGGTTTTGAGTTGTAGAAAATTTTACTTATGAGTTGTAGTTGGGATAGAAAATTTAATTTTTCCCTAAGAACATTAAAGCATCAATGCTGAAAGAAACTATAAGAGGCATGCCATTTCTAATGCGTAATATAAACAAATCATCAAAAATTTATAAAGCTAAAAAGAATACAAGGTCAAATGGTACCATACATAAAAAAGAAAATGGGTAGCCAAGCTCTACCCTTATACAACCGATTACAAAAGAATAATAAAATTAAGGATTAATACATGCTATGGGGTCTTCATCTTCATTCTTCATGTCTCATTCATTTCTTCATATCTCCATTTGATTTAATTTGCTCCACTTCAAAGGCATCACATGGCCTCCCAGGACAAAGCCCTCTAGCCACTGCTCATCCTTATCCCCAATAACACTAATCCTAATTCCTAATTACAAAAGTACATTTAAATGGAAAGAGTAAATCTAACTACACCTATAAAATGGAGGTTAGCTAAACATACATTCCACCAAAGCAATTATATTTATAATTTGGACTTAGCACCCTACACATGGGTAACCAAGCCCACCTGTCCTAACTTGGATTATGCTTAGGGGCTTAAGAAACATGCAAAAAAGAGCATTTATATTTATTTTTTGAGTAGCCCCTTAAGCACAATCCCCTACAAAAGACATAATTAGGCTAATAACGGCCTAACATCTAGTCTACAAAATATACACCCTAACATCCAGTCTAAAATAATAAATCATAAAACAAAACATACATCAAACCATCCACCCCCCTAACATAAGACTAGAAGTGGTGACTTGATCTAATGTGTGTATTAAGGCTTGTGTGGTATGTCCTAACTAGGCTTTAAGGTTATAGTTTTCTAAGTATAATAAGATTTGATCATGAAGGGTGGTTTCACTTTAAGTGGTTTAATTGATTTGTAAGTTTTACTTAATGTTTTCTTTTGTTTCATTTGATTTACACTTAAGAACTAAGTGTTATAAAGAGAAGGGTAGAGAGAATCACTCTCTTTTGTCCCTACCTTAAGTCATTTCTAAAGTCAATTAATTAAATAATTCTCTTTAATGAATGGCTTATTATATATTTTAATTAATCCTAAGTTTAGGTTCACTTTAAATAAACTCATTCAATAAGAAAGGCACCTTAAGATTAATTGGAATGAATTACTATACATAACACATGTTTTTTATTTCTTTCCATCATATATAGCATGCATATGATTAAGTCCTAAACACACCTATACATCTAATTTAAATTTTAGCATACTTAAATGATGAATGCAAGCAAATGTATTTGGAATTGATGTTTCCATTGGTTGAATTATTTTGTCATATTAATTTAAAGCTCTATCTAAACTCTTATGCAAAAGCCTAAGCAAAGAGCTTTAAGTTACATGATTAATCAATTCAACCACTTGAACAATGTATGAATGCATGTTTCCTTTTAATGGGAAAGGGAATTTTCATTCATTAGCCAAATGTACACACAAATGTATAAGAATTTTAAGCAAGTACCACCATTGTTCTGGGGTGAGGTAGGAACCTCCTTACTACTTATGTCATACATCCCCTGGATGTCCGTGACTAATATACCCACTATCCTCAAATGCATATGGATGTATAAGCAACTATATAATGAGAATTATGCAAAGGTAAAATTGATTTGATTAAATTATGGTTTTCATCCACTAGTATATATATATATATATATATATATATATATATATATATATATATATATATATATATATATATATATATATATATATATATATATATATATATATAAGTTAGTAGAAGCCACATAAGGGAGTGAGGTAGGAACCTCCTTAGGGATACATAAAGTCATGCATCCCTAGGATGTCTGTGATATATACCTATTCTTATATATTTGTGAATGCACAAGAAACTATAGAAATGAAAATTATACAAAAGTTGGATTCAATTTAATTGATTTATTTGTGTGAACCTCCTTAGGGCTACTTAAAGTCGTGCATCCTTGGGATGTCCAGACTAATACACCTGCTAACATTCTTACTTATGCAAATCAACATATGAATATAAGAAAGAAACTTCACTTCATACACAAAGTTTATATTCACATACACTTTATATATATATATATATATATATATATATATATATATATATATATATATATAACGATGTCACAACACATATTCTTATTCATTAAGATGCTTTTAAAAATATGTTTGAGATTTAGTAGTGATAATAACCACACATATTCTTAATTAAGTAAAAACATGCAAATTGGCATAAAGGAAATCATTTCTTAATTAATTTTTGAAAAGAATGAATGTATGACTACAAGTGGCATACAAAATTTTTCTATATGATTGGAAAGAAATAAAGAAACACAAGCATGTAATTTTATTCAATCCAACATTAAATAAGCTTATTTAAAATAAACCAAAGTTTGTTAAAGTAATTTTTAATTTCATATTTGACTTGATTTATGAAATATGAAAGAGGTTTATTGGTCCTAATCTTATTCCCATATATGTGAGTTAATTTGATTCAATAAAAAAGCAAGTTGATTTTATGGATTAATTAAGTTAAGCATAGATTAAATCAATTAATTAACCCTTACCTATGTCACCTTAAAGTAATCAATTAAATAATTATGAGCTAATATGATATGCAACCACATGGAAAGTAAATGGCAATGCTCTTATGAAATGAAAGGGGCTAATGCAATCTCAAATTATTAATTAATTAAGCTTAAGGAGCTCACTTAATTACTCTTATGGTTTTCTCACACGTGTGAACTAACCATAATTTTATTAGCTCCCACTTTTAGGTTATTGAACACCCAAAGAGCTACACAAGAGTTAATTAAAAAAGTAGATTCAATCAAATTAATTAAGTTCATCAACTATCTAATTAAATCTTAATGATCCTTAATCAACAATATGAAATGGACTTAAAGAAAGAGACAAAGAAGGGACCCTAAGCCTCAATCCCTAAATCCTTTCAATTAGTTAATTAAAGTTCAGGTATGATTTGGATTTGGGTTGATTTTGTTAATTAATTATTTAAGGGGGAATGGAGAAGACTTAAGGAAAAGATTGGAAGAGGGGGTCCCAATCAATTTCCCTAAACTTCATCACCATTAATAGAGGTTAATAAGCTTAATTGAAAGATTTATTTACTTTTCATTTACTTAATTATCATTAATTAAGATAGAGAGTAATTAAGGCTTAATCCATTAATTTTCCCAATTAAATATTCAATAAATCCCAAGAAAAATAGATGAAGCAGAGGTCATCCCCCTAAACATCTATGGAAAGTTTGAAAATAATTGGATTATTAATCGTAATTAGCAATTAAGTTTTCAATTAAACCTTAAAGTAGAAAAATATTGTTAATTAATAATAATTTTAATGGATTCTCCTCTAAATACCTTTAAAATGAGCCCTCATTTGTATTTTTTGGAGCTTTTTTATAATTAGTTATGAATTTAAAGTTTTACTAAAAATGATTAATTAACCTAATTAACCCCATAATCCCATGGTCACATGATGCGGCTTTCCATGTGGGTGCGATAGATTGGTTATTTAAGTCACATCCAATGCCAATGCGGATGGTGGCGAACGCTTTCATGTGGGTTAGATCGATGGCCACGACAAACGGCAGCCAAAGGAGAAAAAGATAGGACCATTCATTTCGATCATGCGAATGGAGTCCCCGATCTATCTCCCCGGCGAGAGATGGATACATCATCGATTATCATCCGAGCTCACCCGAAGCTTGATGGAGATCAAATTGATCCCACACCATTGAGGAAGAACAACAAACACATCCAATGATGGAGATTGCACAAGATGCAAGTTTCCTTCATAAAGGACCAACCTATTTTAATCTAAGGATCAATTTTAATGGCATACCTCACCAGAGCTTATGACCGAAAGTTCCAATAATTGAGGAAGCTTCGTTTGGTAGAAACGAAGCCTTGTTGAGCCACATGAGCTTTGATTTGGTATGGTTTGCTTGAAAGACCAACAACATGTAATGTAAGCAATTGGCTTGATCAAACTCCACCATCTAGCCATTAGAAAGCTTGGGAAATGATTCATTTTAGCTCATTTAAGTCCAAGGATGGTGTGTGCAAATTTAATTACACTTTGGTTGTGAAATGGGGAAATGACAATCGTTGGTTTTCTCTCCTATTTTGATTTTATGTAAAACTTAGAATGGGGAATTTGGGGAGCTCGGGAAATGCAAGGGGAAGCTATGGGATCTCTCCCCTTGGTTGTTAAGGTTAAATCGAGTGTGGGTGTGTGTGTTTGAGTGAGAATCAGAAGGGTATACCCCCTCCTTCCTTGGCTTGGATGATGATGATTATTTCAGCTTTTTGATCAAATGGTCACCATGGGGAGCTCAGTTTGGGTAGAGAATCTTTGCACTTGGCCTCTCATGAGTCAAGGAAGGTGTGAGAGTGGCTGCCATGGGAGTAGTGGTGTCCTTGGTGGTTTGAAATGCTCCAATGGGAATGGAGAGGTGATTTCACCTCTCCATGAGTCATGGTCGAGCCAACCACCCTTGGGTCATGTTAGCCATAGTCCTTGGTGTATGAATGGGTGACAAGTTGCCAAGGGGAGGAAATGACCAAAAGTGCAAGTGTCTTATCTCATGGGATGCCCTAGACCTAAGTGTAAAGTAGTCACTTGGCTATGGGTTTGATTTGGGAAAATTTGAAATGGGTCAAAAGTGGGTTATTCCAAATTTCAAGTGGTTTGGAGTTTATTTGGTTTGATTTGGCTTGATTTGTCCTATTTAGGTCAAATTGGGTTAGGTTGGGTCAAGTTAACTAATTGATCAAATTAGGTTAGGTTTGGTCAAGTTGACTAATTGGTCAAATTGGGTCAAACCAAGGATTGGGTCAAGTTCACAAGACTATTTGGAGTGAGTTGGTGTCATTGGTTTGGTTCAATTTGCTTTGGATTTGATTTTGGCTCTTTTGGATTCATATAGGTCAAATGGGTCAAGTTGACCAATTTGACCAAATTGGCCAAATTGGCTTAGGTTGGGTGTTGGTTCAAGTTCAATTAGTTAATTGAAAATTATTTTCAGCTTTGAATTGAATCAATTTGGATTTAATTTGGATTTTGGCCAATTTGACTCTTTAGGTCTATTTGGGCTAAGAAAGGTTAGGTTGACCAATTGGTCAAATTAGGCTCAATAATGGCTTTGGTCAAGTTCAATAACCAATTTGGAATGAACTTGAACTATTGGTTGCAATCAATTTGGGTTGGATTGTGATTTGACCTATTTTGGCTTTTTAGGCCAATTTGGGTCAACTTGGGTCAAATGACCAATTATACTTGGTTTGGCTCAATTGAGGGTTTGGTCATGTTCAATCATTGATTATGAATTGGTTTGAATCAAAGGTTTTAGTCAATTTGGCATATGGTGTGTTTTGGCTAGTTTAGGTTTCATTTGGGCTAAAGGTTGACTTGGTCAATGAGCTAGGTTGACTTGGTTTGACCCAATTCAAGACAATTGATTAATTAATGATTGTTGTTGATCATGATATGAGGTTTGGATGGGCTTAGTTCAATCCAATTTGGGTTGGATTAGAATTAAGCTCAAAAGGGTCTTTAAGTCACTTTGGGTCAAGTGGACCTAAATGGGTCAATTGGCTTGATCATGGCTTGATTCAAGTTTAGTTGAACTCACATATGAACTTATGATTGAAATATAAATCCAATTGCAATTGGTTTGGAGTCAAATGAATTTTATTTCACATGGGCTTGACTTGAGTTGACTTGGATTTGGTTTGATAATTGTAGTTTATGTTTATATTTGGAATAATAATTGAAGGAATGATTGAATCATGAAGAAATCCATGGGTTTTGAATTGATTTGGGTATCATTTAGCCAAGTTCAAGAAATTAAAAAAGGTTGAAATTGGAAATTTGATTTGATTTGGGTTTGATTTTGGCTATTTGGATTTACATTTCATTTATATTTTGGAATTTAAATGGTTCATGAGAAAATCACTTGAGTTTGGAGTGATTTGAAATCAAATTTGACCAAACTTATGGGTGTAGGTCAAAAGGGCTAAGAAAGGAAACCTATTTAGTTTGATTTCATTTTGGTCATTGGGAGGTAGATTTCATTTATATTTATGAATATAAATGAAGGAACAATTTATATATAAAAAAATCAATTGTGTTTGGGATAGTTTGGATTGATATTTGACTAAGCTTATAATTATGGTTCATAAGACTTAGGAGGGAAATTTGGCACTGGATTTAATTTGAGATTGATTTATTTTGTTTAGAATTGATTTATTATTCGATATTGATTTGAGATTAAATTGATATTTGAGAAAATCAATTTAATTTGGGTTGATTTGAATTTTCTTAAGGCTAAGTCCATAAGATGAAATCAAAGGGCTTAGGAAGGGTTTGATCAAGGGCTTCAATCATTTATTGTGGAATTTGATTTATGATTTAGAGTTTGAATTAATATTTGAATTTGAGTTTGGTTTGAGAAGGAAAGCATGGGTTTAGGGTAGGTAAGTTTTCCTAAGTCCCTAAGGCATAACATATTCTATAAGCATTCTAAGTCTATAGCTTAGGTTAAGTGTTCACCTATTCACTAGAAATTTCTTAAGACTAAGGAGTTCTTAGTGTCTACAAGAGTCCTAGATCTATGATGATGAAGTTGAGAGCTTACTCCAAAAGTGAGGTCAACAAAAGGTGCCCAAAAGGTGTGGTGTAATTGACAAGGCACACATATTGGTGTTGATCGAGGCGATCAACAACATCTAAAGGATCACAAGCACTAATAGAAACGATCTACTCCTAAACTTGAGATGTGAAAAGGAATCAAAATCTTAGTGCAATGTAACTCAACTTATGCCAAGGGCCCAAGAGAGGAAGAATGGGTCCACTGAGGGATCAAGCATGTGAACCTTCCACTAAGAAAGTTCATTATCCTAGGAGGGGGTTTCAGGTTTGACATGATTTGGGAAGGAAAGATCTGTTGAGGATAAGTACATGAACCTTCCATTGGGGAAGCAAGTTCAAGTTATCCACTAGGGATAGAGGTTTAATTTTATGAGGGCTCCACTAGAGAGAGGATTTGGTTTGCACCTCACTTGGGATAAATTTGATTTGGTTTAATTGGTGGGCATCCATTGGGGATGAGAATTTGAATTTATTTGTTGGCTTATAATTTGAGGCTCCACAGGGAGAGGATATGAATTGGTTTTGGAGGGCACATCTACCTGGAGATATGAGCTGATGCTAGGGATAAGGTGGATTTAATTTGGATTCCACGGAGGATGGTGATTTGAAGAAATGGACTCTGTGATGGATCTACTAAGAAGGGGCTAATTTTTTATCCTAGATTTACAAATCTAAAGGGATAGTCTACCAGCTGTGGGGCAGAGCTAACCAACCTAAGGAGTGCATTTCGGTGTGTAATGGTCACATCTGGGAAGAAATCTTGTAGACTTATAGCTTCTTAAACAAGGAACCACTAGGGTAATCTGCTTGTAGCACAACAAATCAAACCCGACCTAAAGTGACTATTGAGTGAATGCCACTATGGACTCATATCAACTCAAAATAATCGGTTAATTTCATTTATAGATGGATTGTGCGGATATACTAAGAAGGAGCTAATATCAACCTAGACCTATCTTAGATTTATAAATCCAAAGGAAAAGTCTACCAGCCATGAAGTAGGACTAACCAACCTAAGGGTTGCCTTTCAGTGTGCAATGGTCAAGTCGAAGAAAGCATGTAGACTTACATCCTCCAAAATAAAGGAATCACTCTCATCTCTGTGGTAGCATACAAATCGAACCGACTAAGACTATTTGAGTGAATGCTATTGTGGACTCATATCGACTCAAGAATAGTCAAAATCAATTTAATTTTTGATGGACCCTATCAGTGTGTGATGGATCTACTAAGAAGGAGCTAATATCCCTATACTTATCTTAGATTTACACCAAGGGATAGTCTACACTACCAAACTAATAAGCTCTTGTGCAATGGTCAAGTTAGGAAGAAAGCTTGTAGACTTACATCAGCCAGAAATATAACCACTAGGGTGACAAGAAAGGCAGCATGTCAGCCTAACCTAGAGCAGCTAAATAAGTTAGTGCCACAAGGGGCTTTATCTCACATTGAAATAGCCTGAGATAAAAGATATATTTTTTTTATATGTGATTGTGTGTAATTTGCATTTGTGTTGTGATGATATAGGATAAAATGCTGCTTAACCCTTACACATACCCAAAACACATCGTGGCAGATTCATAAGCAAAGATATTTCTCAACATGGAAGAGATAGAATTTGAGATGAAATAATTTTATTGATGATTGATTTAAAATAAGATTTATGGATAATATTTCTTTGGTAGAGCCCATTGATTGGAAGCATAGGGCACTCTCCTTACAATTTATAAGTTGATAAGATCCTCAGGTAGGCCTTCTATGGAAAAGGGCCTTCCCAAGTGGGTTCAAACTTACCTCCCATCTTTCAACAAAACAAGTCTCCTTAGACTAAAACAAGCTCTCCTACTTGAAAAGCTCTAGTAGACCAACTTTTATGAGCTTGAATCATTTTGGCTTTGTATAACTTGAGGCATGCCCAAGGCATCTCTCCTCCAAACCTTTGAGCTCTTCTAACTCTTGGCATTCTATGTGATTTTACTACCCAACTATCCTTAATGATGGGAGTTGGACTTCTAATGGTGGGACGCTTCACCCATACACTAAGGAGAATGGGGTAGATTGAGTTGGAGTTCAGGTGATATGCCCACAAGGCTTCAACTGTTCATGCCACCGCTGTGTCATCATTAATATTTGGATGAGAGTTCAAGGCTTCATTTTCCCTGGGTAGTAGATGGTAGAGTATCTAATCTATGTTGTGTCTGGGCAAAGCTATTGATTTTGTATGTAGTAAAATTATTATCGATATAATTTTGAGGCCCCAAACCTATACGATATGGTTCTTGAAAATTTAGAGCACATGTGAAGTAACCCGCTTTGAACCCCATCCACTAGAATCTTGGAAGTGGACACTCAAATGGCCATGAAGGCCAATGTAGGATGTAGAATGTTGGGTGGTTGGTGTAAGACCACATAGTGTACCTAACATTGATGGCATCTCCTAGCTGTCCCATGTCTATGATCATGAAGGCCGAGTATCCTAGTCTTTGATCTTGCTTTCATCTTTGGACTAGATTGATGCTCACATAAACCTGAATGCACCTCGCCACTCTTGATCTTAGTGTGTCCAAACAACATAACCATATATGGAAGGACAAGGTATAAAGAGCCATAGGAAAGAGTTTCACCTGATTGGCTAATGACTTCTTCGTAGTTTGCATATATTTAGATAATCCATGAATGGTTACTAATCACTTCTCATCCTTTTAACACAATGATAACCTCCCCTTTATAATAGAGTCTCGATGAGTTTAGTCAACAAGAGATAAGACTTGTCTATTTTGGACCTTTATTGGTATGGACTCATCTTCCGACATGCCAACTCTTTGGAAAGCTTGGCTAATGCATCTACTACTATGTTCTCCTCGAGAAATCTTATAAATGGTAACCTCTGGGATTTGGGCCAACAACTCCATGGTGTACTTGTAGTAGTGATGGAGCTAGCTTGTAGGACTCAGTGATTTGGTTGATAACTAATTGAGAATCCTCGAAGATGTTGATACTCTAGATGCATAGTGTAATGGCTAACTCCAGATTGACAATCAGAGCCTTATATTCGGCTTCATTGTTGGAGCATGATTAGAAAGATGATATGAGAATCGCATCACATAGCAGTCCATAGTTACGAGAACTATTCCTACCCGTACCTTTCTTGGAAGAGTTGATCGCAATTCTTCTCATTTTTGAAAGGAAGTTGCATCATCAAAAATACATCTCCAGTGATGAATGCTAGTGTCCCAAGTTCATGATTTGTTCATCATAAGCGGGAATTAGTAGGAAGTGGGTGTGCTGCTAAGAAATTAACTAGTGCTTATCCATTCATCGCACAAAGGGGTACGAAAGTGATGTCAAACTGTGACAAAATAATGGAGCAACATGCCAATCATCAGGATAGCATTAGCTGTGTCATGAGATATTGTAGTGGATTGATCCTAGAGATCAGATTCTTCTTATGAGAAAGCATGTAATGTCATAGCTTTTGGGATGCAAAGATTAAAGCTAGGCAGTGCTTTTAAATAGGTGGATAATTTGCCTTAGTAGGGATTAGATGACAACTGAGATAATAGAGTGCATTTTCTTTCCCTTCATCATTTGTTTTGTTTAACAAAGCACTAAGGGAGTCATCTAATGCAGTAGTATATAGGATGAGTGGCTTGCTCGGGATAGGGATGCTAGAACTAGCGATCATCGTAGTGCTTGTCTTTAAAAGCATGCTAACACTTATCCTCCCACTTGAACTTGGCATCCTTTTTGATAAGTACTGAGAATGGCTGGCATCTTCTTGAATGGTTGGAAATTAAGGACCTTAGATACACCAACTTCCCTTGAAATGATCTTAGTTGAGTTATAATTTTAGGGGGTAGCATTTCTAATATCACTTTGATCTTCTCCTAATCGATTTCTATTCCATAGTACCGGACAACAAACTCAAGGAATTTTCTTGAAGCTACTCCGAATGCACACTTCAAGAGATTCATTTTAAGGTTAAATTATCTTAACCGTTCAAAAGAAACTCTCAAGTTAAAGAGATGGTTTTCTTTTTCATTACTTTTGACTACAAGATCATCAACATAACATTCAACTTGATGATGAATAAGTCATTGAAGATCTGATTCATGGCCTGCTGGTATGTAGCACCGACATTTTTAAGGATGAAAAGCATGACCCTATAACAATAGATTCCAATCGGGGTTTGAAAAGTAATATTTTCTCATCCTCGAGGCCATCTTAATTTGGTTGTAGCTAGATGACCCATCCATGAAAGAGAAGATTGCATGAGATGAGGCAATGTCCATCATCAGTTCCAGGATTGGTAATGGAAATTCATCTTTAGGGCATCCCTTATTTAGATCCCTAAAATTGACATGAATTTGGCCATTATTTTTCTTAACTGGAATGACACTAGCCAACCAGGTAGGATATTTTTCTTCTAATAAAACTACATCGATCGCTTAACTTTAAAATGACATGTTCAATGTCTAATTGCATGCATCTAGGAGCTTGCTTCATAGGGTTAGCACTAAGCTCTATTGTGGACTACTATGTTAGAGAGATAAACTAGGCATATCTTCATAACTCCATGAAGTAGTCCTTAAACTTCCAATATAACTAAGTCATTGGTTTCTTCTTCATTCAATAAGAAGATGATGTATATTGGATGTGGTTTCTTAAGTTGATTTCTTTGAGTTCATCGATGGTTGATCTCTTTTCAAACTCGGTGGTGCATCTGACTTCATTTGGATAATCTCAAGTTTTTAAACACACCTCCTCATATTAGTTAGTATGATTTGAAAGGAACCTATTAGACTCCAAATGATTGGTTATGGTAAATGGTTGTCATCATCATCAGACCCACTGCGAATCTTAGTCAAGTCTTGATTGAAGATGTTTGCTTATCCCATAGCCTTATAAAGTAGTCTCAATTTTAGACCATGTGTGTGTAGTACCTCTGTAGATAGATCTTTATATGAATCATCCTTAAGTTCTACATCGCCTTCGACTTGAGGATGATGCTCTCAATAAAACCTCTTTGGCTTGACATCTATAAATGACTTGGGGCCTCCTTAACTACCAAAACCCTCAACTTTAGAGGAGAGTGGGTTAGAGCTAATGTTCCCAACTTGTCTAACTATTCTACATAATGTTGACTTGGATACATTCATGTCTAGCTTGGAGGCTTCATCTTCATCATCTAGCTTCATCACCTCCAATGGGACCTGAGAGGTTGATTGGCATGGTAACCACATAAGACTCATTCTTCGAACTGGATTCCAAATATATATGAATAGCAGGGGTACTCTTAAGTGTTGGAACATAGCTCCACTGGCTAGCCACCAACAAGGAGGTCTTCCACCTTTGGAACGGCCTTTGGATCTGCCTCTTCCTCTACTTGGTGAGGTCAAGTCATCCTACCCATGTGTTTGTATAGAGAATGAACTGTGGGTGGAATCTAACTTCAGGCTCTACCTCTTCCTTAGTGTTTGATTCTCACTCACTTATATTTTGTTTTTCTTTTTCTTTATCATTTTCTTTTTCATTTTTCTTTTCTTTTTCTTCTTCTTTTTTTTTTTTCTTATTTTGGACATGTTCATGTGAATAGACATTTTGTGATTTTAAGGAAGATAGTAGCATCCTCATATATCTCGACCTCTAACTAATGATGGCTTCAAGTGGACACACTATTTGATTCCACCTCTTCAAAATTTGATGCCGATGTAGAGAGGATGGAACCATCTTGTCATGTATCCAAGCCCTACTAAGAAAAGCGGTGAAAGATGTATCCAAATAAATTAAGTAGAACTTGGCCTCATCTTCTTGTTATCTATCTCTAATGGAAACTACGAGCTTAAAGCCATCTCTCCTTGCTCATTGAATCCTCTCAACATCATCCGATCTCCTTAGAGTTTGGAGATGTCAATCCAAGTAAGGGTCTTTAAACTCATAATACCGATGCACGGATCAACTGACACCCTGGAGAGTCTAAATCGCCATATCCATTGTGATGTGAGGATGGTTGTGATCAATTGTCCCCAAAAGATAATCAATTGTCCCCAAAAGAAGGTCTTCATGAATATAACTCTCGATCTTCTTAAATAGCATCCTCTCTCCAATAATGGTCGTAAGCATATTTTGATTGAGAAGGGTTTTGATCAATGACTCCCTTCTCTTTGGATAAGATAAGGGCATCAGATGCTTAACTTAGGCAACTTTCGTGAGCGGACATTGTAGTCAACTCTGGGCTGGTCCTCCACAAGCATATCAATAGGCAAAGCATCCTGTAGAGAGGCTACTTGATCGCTAGAACCAATGACTTACTTACCCTTATCCTGAGGTGCTACCCTATGAGGTAGAATTTTGTCACCACGGAGGTTGACTTCAGTGACTTCATGAGATGGTTTAGTCAAAAAGTTCTACCGCTCATCGTTCACCTGCCTTCAGGATCATTAGACTTGGATGGCACTAAATCAATCTCAATGGGAGAACCCAGATGATTCAGGAATGGGTAATCCAAATCTAAATTATAAGAGGAATGATCAAAATTAGAGTTATTATTATTAATTAGACTCGAAGAGTTTTCTATAGGAATAAACTGCAAATCATTAAAAAAGTGATACAAATGTAAGTGGAATCAGCCTTCATTAATTTGTTAGATTTGGATGGAGGTACAAAATACAAATCAACTAAATTAAGTGGAGTAAGGGACTTGGCACTCCTCCAATACAACAAGGAGAGATTTGGAGAGGAACTAGCTCCAACTGTGCAAAGAGTACTAGAACTGGTCGGTGGTTGTGCTACTGTACTATCCTGAGCAAGTAAAGCCTATCACTAATACTGTTGGGCTCCTACCTTGCTTGAGTTGTCCTTATCAACTTGCAAACCTTCCTTAGAGTTGGAGGTTTGAGCTGCCTCAGGAACTTTCAAATGTAGTTTCCTGATCTTAGAAATGATTTTCTTGGAGGTTTGAGATAGGGAGATATACCAACCTTCCTTTGTCTTAAGAGGAGGGCATGTATCCCCAAGGATTAAATAGAACTAGAAGGTTGTTCTAATAGATATTCCTTGGGGATGATGATTATTAATACAATCAAGCCCCCTTAAAGGTAATCCAATTTTTAAGACATGGCCTAACATGTCGTGTTAGTGTCAATAGTTTAGATCATGACTCTTGCCCACTTCCTCCAGCTTCTTAGGCTCTGGCAGCTAGAAATCAAGCATCTTTACGAGATTCTTAGAGATCTTCCTAACTACCCCTCTCTTGAATGAATAAGGTTTATTCAATCTATCAATAAGAGTAGCTAGTATGGCGAATCCGCTAATGATGCTTAAGGAGGCAGTGGTGGCTGTATGATGACCAGGTGGTGGAGGCGTGAGGAGGTCAAGCTCGAGGCCTCTAACTAACCTGTTGCTTCCCCATATTAACTGCTATGACTACCCCTAGCTTCTTCTTAAATTCCATTTGAGGTTGTCTTGTCTAAAGAAACTATTTAGTTTCCTCTTATAGACTATTTATTGATTAATTTCTTAAAGTTTTGATTATAAAACCCTTGAGCATGAAAGCAACTAGGTCATGAATGTTCTTTAGAGAATCTCTATGGCATGTTATTCAGACAGTTGTGGTTCACATTTCATACTCAGGTTTCACCACCTGAGAATGTAATCAATAAGAGAATCATTGGAAACTTTGTCGCTATAATAAGATCGCCTATAGTAACCCTTTCATGAGCTCCAGAAAATCTCTTGATAAAGAGGTGCTCCAACTCCGCAAATGTCTTTACCGAACTACTAGTCAATTTGGTATACTAGTCGAATGCAACACCCACTAAACTGATAACAAATAATCTGAAAAGAAGGGAGTCACTACCACCGGCATTGTAGTAATCAGCCACAAAATGTTCAATATATTGGCAAGGGTTCCCATTGCCATGAAAAATTTTGAAAGAAGGAGGCACGAAACCCTTAGGATATTGGACTAGATCATATTCCTCTGGGTAGGGTCTACCCTTTGGAATAGATGAGCCACCTCGGGCTTAAGCCAGCGCTTCTCTCACCTGTTCTTTCCCTATGTGTTTGATATCTTTCTCATGCATGAAAGTACGATCCACCACCTTCCTATGCAAGATGCTGCTATCTTCCTCTATGGGAATGCATCTAGGATGATCTATGTGCTAACTCGCTCTATCACTACTATGAGAGAGAAGGTTGTGAAATTGGGGAGTTCTACAATGCTGAAATTATTGCCATCAACTCCTCAATTTTCTTTCCCATCTTCTCAATATGATCATCTCTCTATTTAATCTAGTGGAGGAGGTGCTGATTCAAATGGATAGCATCATCCTCTTCAACCATAATACCTTCGACTTCTATAGGGAGCTCTAGTATCAACCATGTGGACCTCATGAGTCCTAACAATAAATCATCCGTCAAGGTCAAAACCGACCTTACCCTCATCTTGAATTACTCTCAAAAATATATCTTCTCTGTAAATTACTATGCTAGAATGTCATCTAAGGAACAGTCTAATTATCTTGGTATGAATGCTCACGACTGACCAGTAGTAGAGCTATGCTCACTAACAGAAATGCATCTGACACTGCCTTCCACTAGAGTGCTATTTCTAGGAGGACTATGCTCACTAGAAGATACATGCTCATGATCGACTATCAGCGGAGTGCTATCTTTAGGGGGATCTACTGCCAAAAGGATTGCGAACTGCTCCCCTCCTCTACTGCTACTATTGCCAACTGTGGTTGAGGTGGTGGAATGACTACGTCGCTCTTAGGTCTCCATTCCTTCTTCACCATAGTTGAAGTGGAAGGTTGAGAAGGAGAGCTCGACCTCACCTCAATGGGTAGAGTAGATGGAATAAGACCCTGAGGCAATAATTGAATCACCAACTGGGCTTTCTTCTCCCCTGATGTTGTCCTTTGTGCCTAAGCTGACACAGGGGATGCTGGAACATGCACTAGTGAAGGTGGATGATGAGTGGTGGTGGAGACAAACAGGAGCTCTCCTCCCATGATTGTGAGTACTATCAATATGGTCTAGGTAGCCTATTGACCTAAGAAATTTATAAGAGTAGAGGCTATTGACTACTGGGCATATTTCCTCCTCTCCCTCCTATATGCTTGTACTACCACTAAAACCTCTCTGTATCTAACTCTGTGTATCTAATCCATAATGTTCCTATAAATCAATGATCTCAAGTCAAGCAATGTGCCAGACTCTGAGCATCCATGGGCTCTGCCTATCTGGCCAATAATTGAATGTAATCTTGCATAGGGCCTCCTCCTCTCCCTAGCTGGTACCTCATAATGTGTTGGTGGTGGAGATGATGCAGCAATCCTCCTATATTCCTCCATCCGAGCCCGAGAGGGATAAAACTTGTTGACACTAAGTAATGGGAGATCTCTTGGGTGAACCCTCCCACAACATGGGATGCTATCTCACAACATGGGATGTTACCTGCTCCCCGCCTCATGATGCCACTTAATCTTTGGCTCTTGTTGTGGAAGTATGGGTGAGTCGAAAGGTGTGGAGAAGGAACCTACCTGAAGGTGGGGTGACTATCTCGAGGCCAAGATAGCCTTCCCTTTGAGGGGACCAATGAGGAGGTGTCAGCCTCATCTGGAACAGGATGAGCAACTAATGGAAATGGGGAACCAACGACACTCGGTGCTACCACTAGAGGTAAAGCTCTTCTCACTATGGGGACCTCTAATGCCTTCCTCTTTAGTGTAAGAAACTGAGTCAAAATGCATGTCAAAGAGAATGAGTGGCATCCGCCATACCACCTTCTCCTATTGTGAGGACAATCCCCTCACAAGTAATTCGCACAGCCTCAAATCCACAACCAAACTGAATCAGATGCACAATGGGCGAGGTGAGCTTGGCCTGATCCAAGGCCAAGTCATGATCGAACGGGAAGGAGAACACAAACTTATTAGGAGCCATGTGTACCGAATGAAATAATAGAAATAACAAACTCGCATTTGTTGAAAACATAACTTAATCAGTCCCTCTTGCCTTGGCATTCACCTTCAAAAATAAATTCTAGACTTGATTTGGAAATTTGAACCCACACTCAAAAAATTTAGTTATATTAAGTAGGGCTCATTGGATATATATATATATATATATATATAATAAGTCACAACATATTTTATTCATTAAGAAGCTTTTGAAAATATGTTGAGATTTAGTAGTGATAATAGCCACACATATTCTTAATTAAGTCAATACATGCAAATTGAAATAAAGGAAATCATTTCTTACTTAATTAATTTTTTAAATGAATGAATGCATGACTAGAAGTGGCATACAACATTTTTTTTATATGATTGGAAAAAAAATAAAGAAACAAAAGCATGTAATTTCATTCAATCCAACTAATTCCTAAGGACAATCTATTAATTAAGCTTCTTTAAAATAAACCAAAGTTTGTTAAAGCCATTTTTAATTTCATATTTAATTTGATTTATGAAATGTGAAAGAGGTTTTCTAGTCCTAACCTCATTCCCATATGTGTGAGTTAATTTTATTCAATAAAAATTAATTAGGTTGTTTTTTTTGGATTGATTAAGTTAAGCATAGATTAAATCAATTAATTAACCCTTACCTATGTCACCTTAAGGTAATCAATTAAATAATTATGAGCTAATATGATATGCAACCACTTGGAAAGTAATTGGCAATGCTCCTATGAAATGAAAGGGGCCTAATGTAATTAGCACATAATTATTAATTAACTAAGCTTAAGAAGCTCAGATAATTTCTCTTATGGTTTTCTCACATGTGAATTAACCATAATTTTATTAGCTCTCTCTTTGGTTATTGAACACCAAAGAGCAACCCAAGATTTAATTAGAAGTAGATTCTCAAAAATAATTAAGTTAATTCTAATTAAATCTTAATTATTCTTAATCAACAATATGAAATGGACTTAGGGAAAGAGACAAAGAAGGGAGCCTAAGTCTCAATCCCTAAACCCTTTCAACTAGTTAATTAAAGTTCAAGTATGATTTGGATTTTGATTGATTTTGTTAATTAATTAAATAATGATTTTTAATTATTTAATTATTTAAGAGGGAATGGAGTAGACTTAAGGAAAATATTGGAAGAGGGGGTCCCAATCCATTTCCTAAACTTCATCACTATTAACAGAGGTTAATAAGCTTAATCGATTGATTAATTTATTATTCATTTGCTTAATTATCATTAATTAAGATATGAGAGTAATTAAGGCTTAATCCATTGATTTTCCCAATTAATTATCCAATAAATCCCATTAAAAATAGGGAAGGCAGAGGTCAACCCCCTAAACATCTCTAGAAAGTTTAAAATTAATTAGATAATTAATCAGAGAGTAATTAAGCTAATTAAGTTTTTAATTAATCCTTAATTAAGCAAAAATTACTGTTCAAAATTAATTATTAATAATTTTAATAGATTCTCCTTTGAAATACTTTAAAATGAGCCCTCATTTATATTTTTTGGGTTTTTATAAGTATTTATGAATTCTAGAACTTTTAGCACTAAAAATGATTAATCAACCTAATTAACCCCCTAATCCCATCGATGTCATGTGGCTGCTGATATGGCGTGCTGATGCAGCACGCTTTCAACATGGCTTAATGGGATTGGTTATTTAAGTTGTCACATCTAATGTCGATGTAGACGGTGAGAAGATATCATCTAAGATCGGACGGCCTTGATTAAATGTGAAATTTTGATCAGATCAAGACCATCCATTCTGATCACATGAAATGGATGGTCCGTGATCTGTCTCCTCCCGAGTGGTGAGAGACGGATATCGTCCATCGATCATCACTTGATCTGAACTCAGATGGAGATCAAATTGATCCCACACCTTCGAGGAAGCACAACAAACACATCCAATGGTGGAGATCGCATGAGATGCAAGTTTCCTTCATAAAGGACCAACCTATTTTATGCTAAGGATCAATTTTAATGGCATACCTCACCAAAGCTTATGACCGGTGGTTCCAATGATTGAGGAAGCTTTGTTTGGTAAAATTGAAGATTTATTGAGTCACACGAGATTTGACTTGGTGTGGTTTGCTCATAAGACCAACCCATAGCACGTACACAATCGGCCTTGATCAAACTCCACCCTCTAGCTATTGAGAGCTTGGGAAATGATTCCTTTCAGCTCATCTAGGTGCATGGATGGTGTGTACAAAGTTAATGGTGCATCGCTATGAAATGGGGAAATGGAAATTGCTAGGTTGCTCCCCTATTTCAGTTTTATTTAAAACTAAGAATGAGGAATTTGGGGAGCTCAAGAAATGCAAGAGAAAGCTCTGGGATCTCTCTCTAGGGGTTGAATCTAGTGTGTGTGTTTGAGTGAGAATCGGGGCATATACCTCCTCCTTCCTTGGCTTGGATGGTGATGATTGTTTCAGGTTTTTAATCAAATGGTCACCATTGGGAGACCAGTTTGGGTAGAGAATCTTTCCCCTTGGCCTCTCATGAGTGGAGGAAGGTGGTTTTAAATGCTCCAATAGGAATGGGGAGGTGATTTCACCTCCCCATGAGTCAGGGCCAACCCAACCACCCTTGAGTTAGGTCAGCCATAGTCCTTGGTGCTTAAGTGGACCTATGAATGGGTGTCAAGTGGCCAAGGGGAGGAAATGACCAAAAGTGCAAGTGTCTTATCTCATGGGATGCCCTAGACCCAAGGGTAAAGTGATCATTTGGCTATGGGTTTAATTTGGGTAGATTTGAAATTGGTCAAAAGTGGGTTAGCCCTAATTTCAAGTGTTTTGGAGTTTATTTGGCTTGATTTGGCTTGATTTGACCTATTTAGGTTAGATTGGGTTAGGTTTGGTCAAGTTGACCAATTGGTCAACTTGGGTCAAACCAAGGGTTCAAGTTTACATGACTATTTAGAGTGTATTGGTCATGGTTCAATTTGCTTTGGATTTGATTTTGGCTTTTTAGCATAGGTTAAATGGGTCAAGTTGACTAATTTGACCAAATTGGCCAAATTGGCTTGGTGTTGGTTCAAGTTCAATTGGTTAATTGAAAATGATTGTAGCTTTGGTTTCAATCAATTTGGATTTAATTTGGATTTTGGCCAATTTGACCCTTAAGCCAATTTTGGGCTAGTTAGTTAGGTTGACTAATTGGTCGATTAGGCTAAATAATGGCTTTGGTCAAGTTCCATAATCAATTTGGGATGAACTTGAACCATTGGTTGCAATCAATTTTGGTTGGATTGTGATTTGACCAAGTTTGGCTTTTTAGGCCAATTTGGGTCAACTTAGGTCAAATGGCAAATTGGACTTGGTTTGGCTCAATAGAGGGTTTGGTAATGTTCAATCATTTATTATGAATTGGTTTGAATCAAATGTTTCAGTCAATTTGGCATATGGTGTATTTTGGCTAGTTTAGGTTTCATTTGGGCTAAAGGTTGACTTGGTCAATGGGCTAGGTTGACTTGGTTTGACCCAAATCAAGATAATTGATTAACCTAAGATGATTGTTGATCATGATATAAGATTTGGATGGGCTTAGTTCAATCCAATTTGGGTTGTATAAATTAAGCTCAAAGGGTCTTTAGGCCACTTTGGGTCAAGTGGACCTAAATGGGTCAATTGGCTTTGTCATGGCTTGATTCAAGTTTAGTTGAACTCACATATGAACCAAGGATTGAAATATAAATCTAATTGTAGTTGGTTTGGAGTCAAATGAATTTTGGTTCATATGATAATTTCAAGTCAAAAGGGGCCAACATGGGCTTGACTTTAGTTGACTTGGATTCAGTTTGATAATTGTAGTTTATGTTTATATTTGGAATAATGATTGAAGGAATGATTGAATCATGAAGAATTCCATGGGTTTTGAATTGATTTGGGTATCATTTAGCCAAGTTCAAGAAATTGGCCAAAAAAAAGCTAAATTGGAAACTTGATTTGATTTGGGTTTGATTTTGGCTATTTGGATTTATATTCCATTTATATTTGGGATTATATATAAAATATAAATGGTTCATGAAAATCACTGAGTTTGGAGTGATTTGGAAGCAAATTTGAATAAGCTTATGGGTGGGTCAAAAGGGCCAAGAAAGGAAACATATTTAGTTTGAGTTGAGTTTGGTCATTGAAGGGTGGATTTCATTTATATTTGTGAATATAAATGAAGGAACAATTGATTTAGAAAGAAATTAATTGATTTTGTGATAGTTTAGATTGATATTTTACTAAGCTTATGAGATGGTTCATAAGACTTTGGATGGAAATTTGATCTTAGATTTAATGTGAGGCTATTTTGTTTGGTTTAGAATTGATTTATGATTTGATATTTAATTTGAGAAAATTAATTGAATTAGGATTTATTTGAATTTAGTTAAGGCTAAGTCCATAAGATGAAATCAAATGGCTTAGGAAGGGTTTGATCAAGGGCTTCAATCATTTGGCTTGGAATTTGATTTATGATTTGGAGTTTGAATTGATATTTGAATTTGAGTTTGGAGAAGGAAAGCATGGGTTGAGTTTAGCCATGTAAGCCTTTTTAAGTTAAGGCATAACTTATTCCTATGGCTAAGCCTTCTAAGTCTCTGAAGCTTAACTTAAGTGTTCACCTAATCACTAGAAGTGTCTTAAGACTAAGGAGCTCTTAGTGTCTACAAGAGTCATAGATCTATGATGGGGAAGTTGAGATCTCACTCCAAAAGTGAGGTCAATAATAATTTAACCTCAAAATGAACCCCATGAAGTGTGCATTCAGAGTAGCTTTAGGAAAATTCCTTGGATTTGTTGTCTGACACCGGGAATCAAAATCGATGCAGAAGATCAAGGCAACAGAAATGCCACCCCTAAAGTTTAACTCAACTCGATCATTCCAAGGGTGGTTGGCATATCTAAGATACTTTATATCCATATTGGGATGATGTGTCACCATTCTTAGTACTTATCAAAAGGATGCCAAGTTCAAGTGGGATGACAAGTGTGAGCATGCATTCAAGACATTAAGCATTACCTAATAATGATTCTAGCGCCTATCCTTGGAAAGCGCACATACTTTACACTCGTTAGATGAATGCCCAAGCCAATGATGAAGGGAAAGAAAGTACACCTACTACTGCTCGTCATCTAATCCCTACTAAGGCTAATTATCCGCCATTGAGAATCATTTCAGCTTTAATCTTTGCATCCCAAAGTTACAACACTACTTGATTCTTCATAAGGTGAACTTAATCTCTAGGATCAATCCACTATAGTATCTCATGACACGATCGATGCTATCTGGATGGTTGGCATGACGGTCCATGATCCTCATAGTTTGACATTACCTTTGTACCTCTCCATTCGGTGAAAGGATAAGTGCTAGCGGACTTCTTAGCAGTACACCCACTTCCTGCTAACTCTTCACTTAGTGTTGATCTCCCTGATGAATAAATCATGAACTTAGGAGATACTAGCATTCATCGCTAGGAGATGTACTTTGATGGTGCAACTTCCTCTAAAAGAGAAGAAGAACCACAATCTACTATTCTAGGAAAGGCAGGGGTAGGAGTAGTTCTAACCGACCATGATATGATGAGATTCTCATATCATGCAATCTTGCACCAATAATGAAGTTGAATATGAGGCTTTGATTGCCGATCTAGAGTTAGATGTGACTCTTAGCATCCAGAACATCAACATCTTTGAGGATTCTCAACTAGTTATCAACCAAATTGCTAGGTCCTATAAGGTTATAAATCTTAAGTTCCATCACTACCACAAGTACACCATGGAGTTGTTGGCCCAAACCTAGAGATTACCATTTATAAGATTCCTCAAGGAGAGAACATCATAGTGTATGCTTTAGCCAAGCTTTTGAAGGACATGGAGGGATGAGTCCATATCAATAAAGGTCTAAAATAGACAAGTCTTATCCTTTATTATATTGAACTCATCAAAAAGTACTCTCTTGAAGGGGAGTTTGCCATTGCCAAGAAGGAAGAAGAGTTAGATTGGAGGTAACCATTCATGGATTATCTAAATAAAGGTAAACTACCTCAAGAGAAATCCCAAGCCCATCGATGAAGTAGAGAGCATTTTCATGCTCTTGTGGATGGTGCCTGTATCTTTTCGATCATATGTGGTTAAGTTGTTTAAACAAGGATGAAACCCATAAGATCTTCACCAAGTACACAGATTATGTGGAGGTTTAACCCACTTGGTAAGCCCTTTTTTTTCCATAGAGAAGGCCTACTAAAGAGGATCTTATCAACTTATTAATCATAAGGGAGAGCAAATTCTTCCAATCAATCATGGGCTCAGGAAATATTATAAATCATGTTTCAAAATAATTATCATCAATGAAAATTATTTTGAATTCATTCTCTTCCATATTGAAAGTATTCTTATTTGAATCCATCATGATGTGTTTATAGTAGGTGTAAGGAACCCAAGCAAAATCTTATAATTAGACAACACAAACACAAACTACACACAAACATATAAAATAAATACATATCTTTTCTTGGGCTACTGAGAGATAACACAAATGAGCACTCACTCGAATTGCTCTAGGCAGACGTTAACCTCTAGTGTGTCACCCTGGTCTTCTTGCTTTAGAAGATGTAAGTCTATGCTTTCCTTCCTTACTACACACGAATTTTTTGGTAAGCCTTGGTGGTAGCACCTCATATTGGCTTCATTTATGAGGATGTGAGTCTACTACACTTTCTTATTGGATTAGCCTTCGTGCACTAACTTGGTTGAGTATATTTGAGGTTTAGGATAAGTCCCCCAGCCTCCTTCCTCGACGCTTCAAGTCTGGGTCGCCCTTCCTGCTCCCCGCAGTGCTAGGTCGAGCAACATCGTCCCACCAATTAGACTATCGATGATCGCTGGTTGTAAGCCTACATGTTTCTTTCCAAATTAATCATTGCACACTAGATGCCTTAGGTTGGTTCTTTAATGGATACACCATTCATGCTAAATACCTTAGGTTGATTGGTTCTGCATTGGATACACCACTCGATGTTAGTCTCTGTATGCTTTCTTTCTCCTTGAGTTGGCCACCATAAACCTATAGGCATTCTTTTCTAGGGCTCAAGATAATGCCTCTCAAACCTCCCTATGGGCACTATATTTTGGATCACATCTTTGTGACCCCATTTAGATACAACCTAGCCATGATGGACAGTTCCTTCCTACAACCACCCCGTGGTTGGAGAATCCTGATGTGTGTAGATTCTCCCTTGATTTAGTAAGAGATGTCAAAGCCATATAGACCCTTCTCAATGTGATCCCTTACACACCAACAGGGTCCACGCAAACATATAAACAAAATATATATTCACCTATGGATTAGGACACCCATAGTGGTACCTTTTTCCAAGAAGGTATCCTATCTTTAGTGCTGTCGAAAACTCCTATAGAATTGCCTAACTACCCTTGAGTTGATATAAGTCCACGCATTATTCACTCGAGTCACCTAAGGGTTTGATTTATTGTGCTACCAACAGTCACCCTTATTCCTTTAGAAGATGTAAGCTACTTCTTCCTAGCATAGCCATTGCACACCGAAAGGCAACCCCTTAGGTTGGCTAGTTCTACCCCACGACCAGTAGGTTATCGCTTTAGATTTGTTAATCTGAGATAGGATAAGTATGATATAAACCCATTTCAGTGGGTCCATCACACACCAACATGGTACATAAATTAAATCTATCAAATTTAACCAATCTCACATCCCCAGCGGATATGCCCTCAATTCAAAATTAAACTAAATAAAAAAAACAATATCAAATCACATGAAATTAAGATAAAATTAATTCTGACTACTTTTGAGTTGACATAAGTTCCAGATTCAAAGTAGTCACCCTAGGTTAGGTTTTGATTTATTGTGCATCCAATAGGTCACCCTAGTGGTTGTTCCTCACTTTGGAAGGTGTAAGTTTTCTATGCCTTCTTCCTAGCACAACCATTGCACATCGAAAGTAAACCCCTTAGGTTGGCTAGCTCTTCCTCGTAGCTGGTAGACATCCCTTTGGATTTGTAAACTTGAGGTAGGTCAAGGTTGATATAGCCCCTTCTCATTCCATCGACATAGGTTCCATACATTAACTCATTAAATTAAATATGATTTTTCATGGAGTTAAATCACATGCTTCTCCCTGGAGCCACAAATCATATACAAACAAGTCAGCAAACAAATCAAATTCAAAACCAACCTTCCTGGAGGCAAATTAAACCAAACTCCTAGTAGAGTCTAAATCAAAGAAATCCAACCAAACTCTTATTCTGTGGATTCATCCCCAAACAAATCTATGAAATCAAACTCAAATCCCCTCCAACAAATAGCAACCCGCTTCCCTAATGGAAGGTTCATATACTGATCCCAGGACTCGATCCCATATCTATAATATATGCCTCCACATCAATTAAAATAAAACAAATTAAAGTCGATTCAATCTTAATCTGAGGTGGATTATATATTCTTATCCCCAACAAATCTTCTTTCTAAAATTATATAATCAAATCAAATTCAAACCTTATTCTAAAGTTTTCTATGCCCTTGACATAGATCCTCACATGTCGTCCAATGGGTGATTCCCAGGGATCTCCCACCATGTCCTTGACATGGAATTCTCATCAAATCTTATTTCTTCTCTTATGCACACCTTCAATACTTCAACCAAAATCCTAACAATGTATTTGTTCAAATTACATCATATTAATATTGTAATCAACATTTTATGATTTATGATGGTTCAAGCTTAAACTAACTATGCAATATCATGCTAAGCATCAAGTGAATTAACACACTATATTATATTATAACATATGATGTTATAATTTAATTTGCTATAATATAATATGTTGTTTAACATTACACCTCATAGAATCACTTAAAAGGAACAAATAACAAAATTTTCTCAAAATATGAATAATGTTCATTTTGGATGTAAAATTGTTAATTTTTTATAAGAAATGGTACAAAATAGCATAATTTTGGTGTTGCTTCTTGGTGTGTGCCATGAAATTGTCCAAATTCTTCCATCTCAACCTTCAAATTAACATTTTTGTGAGTTTTGACCCACTGTATTACAACAAAAGTAAAACATACTAAAATGTACAATAATGTTTAGTAACACACCACCACATTAATCTATATCTGAAGTTATATTGTATCGTACATTATAATTTAATATGCTTTCATATAATATATTATCTTACATTACACCTTAAAATGAATCACTTTAAGCAAAAAAATTATAAAATTTGGATGAAAAATGAATATTTATTTTGGATGCAAAATTCCATTCTTTGATTAAATGACACACCATAGCACTCCCAATGATTTTTCCCTAAAGCTTAACTTAAATTTGTCCAAATCTCATCACTTCAACCTATGAATCAAGATGTTTATGAATTATACTAGTACAAACTCTACTACATCATACTATAACAAATTAAAATATGCTAAAAAACAAGTAGTAATACACAATAGTATGCTATAATGCATGATGCCACACTATGTTATGGCATTCTATATTATTATACAATATAACATATTATATTATATTATATTGCATATAACATCATAAGGGATTTCTTAAGATAAAAAATCATATAAATAATTAAAAACTATATATTTTAGTTGCATCACTTACATATTTTAAATTTAAACAATATATTATGATGCCATGCTTTACCTATTATGAGTTTGGCCAAATTCCACCATTAAAAAGTCTAAATCAACATTTTTATAAATAATACTAGTGTAAGCTCGACTGCATGATTGCAAAATACTAAGAGAATTTAAAATGTACAGAATAATATATTATGATATATGATGTTATACTTTGCTACAACATATAATATATATTTTGAACATAAAATCTTGCTTTTAGACTACAAGTGGCGTAGCACACCTTTGGTACTACAATCTAATTCCCACTTAAAATTAGCAAATTTCATCATCTGATTTATTAAATCAATATTTTTATGATTTATATTAATATAGACATAAACAATACCATAATATACCAAAACATTTTAAAATATCTTATTATATCCAAAAACACATCACTACATGCTTAAATATATGATGCTACATTATACTATAATATATGGTATTATAATATGATTTAGGGTATTTAAATCTCTAATAGTCAAGGGAAAGTCTCTTGAAGACATTTTCTTTAGCTACCATAATTATGTTAGGATTAGGTCATTCTTTAGATCTACTACTAACGTCATATTTATTCAAGGATTACAGATTAGGGTTTAGGGTTAGTTTAGGGTTTAGAGTTTAGGGTTTAGGGTTTAAGGTTGTAGGTTTTAGGGTTTTGGGTTTATAATTTTAGGGTTTAAGGTTTAGGGTTTAGGGTTTAGGGTTTGGGTTGGGTTTTTTTTTGGTTAGTTTATTTAATATTTGGGGTTTTAAAGTTTATGGTTTAGGGTTTAGAGTTTATGGTTTATGGTTTATGATTTAGGTTTAGGGTTTAAATTTTTTATGTTTTAGGGTTTAAGGTTTTTTTAATAGAGAATAAATGATTCAACATTTCTTCTTTTGATTTCATCAACCTAGCACAGTTTTCTAAGACAGCATGACATAGATAAAAATGAGCACCCATAGAGCAAATATGATAGCATCTACCAAAGACATAATTAGCAGTCTAGGCCATTCTTTTATTATTTTTATGGATATCATATCCCAAATCTTACGCCACCAACACCAGGTTCTATTTTTTATAATTACCACCACCTCCATATTAGTATTTTACCAAGCAAGTCCACCTTGCCTAGCCAATTTTAAGCTTGGTTGATGGTGATGTTTAGTTTACCCATTCTTAGGGTTTAGACTTTTTAGGTTTTAGGTTTTAGGTATTTAATTTAATTTATTTAGTTACTTTAGTTTTAGATCTAGGGTTTGGGTTTAGAGTTAGAGTTTAGGGTTTATGGTTTAGGGTTTAAGGTTTAAGGTTTTTATGCTTTATGGTTTAGGTTTTTAGTTAACATTTAGGTAGTAGAGTAGAGGAGGTAGGGAGGAGTGGAGTGGGTGGGAGGAGTTTAGTGGCCTGGGTAGTATCAGTGAAAGGTCAGGTTCCTGGTGGTAGGGATAGAGATAAAGGAGATGCAAGATTTTTCAGTTTTCAGTTCTACAGTATTTGGTGGGTGTAGTTCAGGTCACCAGATTTAGAGTTGAATAGTGCTTAGGGTTTAGAGTTTTAGAAGGTTTAGGGTGATAGTGTAGGATAGGGTTTAGGATTTTGTTAGTTTATTTAGTCAGTGCAGAGTTTTGGGTTTAGGTGCAGAGGTTGGTGGTGGGGTTTAGGGTTGTAGGTTTATGATTTATGGTTTATAGTTTTTTTTTATTTTATTATTTATTTATTTATTAATTTTTAAAATTAAGTAAACTAGTAGGTTTAGGTTTATTTAATTTTATTTAGTTTATTTTTTATTTATTTTTTTTATTTTTATTTAATTTTTATATATTTAGGTTTTTTTTTATTTAGTTTAGTTAATTAATTTTAGGTTTATTTATTTAGTTTATTTTTTTTTTTAGGTTTATGATTAGAGTTTATTTTTTAGTTTAGTTTTTTTATTTTATTTTTTAGGTTTAGGTTTATTTTTTTTTATTTTAGTTTAGTTTTAGGTTTTTATTTTATTTTTTTTAGGTTTTAGGTTTTTTATATTAGTTTATTTTTTATTTTTTAGTTTATGCTTATTTTTTATTATTTTATTTTATTTAGTTTTAGGTTTGTGGTTTAATTTATTTTAGGTTTAGGTTTAGGTTTTATTTATTTAGTTTAGTTTTATTTAGTTTTATGTTTAAGTTTATTTTATTTTTATTTTAGGTTTATGTTTTTTTTAGTTTAGGTTATGTTAGTTTATTTAGGTTATTTTAGGTTAGTTATTTAGTTTTATTTATATATTTATTTAGGTTTATTTAGGTTTTTTTTAGTTATGTTTTATTTTATTTTTATTTTATTTATTTTATTTTAGTAGTTTTAGTTTATTTTTTATTTATTTTATAGTTTATTTATTTTAGTTTAGGTTTAGGTTTAGTTTATTTATGGTTTAGGTTTAGGTTTTATTTTAGTTTATTTAGATTTATTTTAGTTTATTTTAGTTTATTTATATTAATTTAGGTTTTTAGTTTATTTTAGGTTTGGGTTTAGGTTTTATTTATTTTAGTTTAGGTTTAGGTTTACTTTATTTTTTATTTTAGGTTTACATTAATTTTTTTATAGGTTAGTTTTATTTTATTTTATTTTAAGTTTAGGTTTATTTTAGGTTTAGGTTTTTATTTTGTTTTATTTTATTTTATTTTAGGTTTATTTTATTTTTATTTGCATTTAGTTTTAATTTATTTAGGATTTTATTCTTTATTTTATTTTTTTGGTTTAGTTTAGGTTTTATTTATTTTATTTAGTTTTATTTTATTTTTTTTAGGTTTAGGTTTTAGTTTAGGTTTATTTTATTTTATTATTATTTTATTTTAAATTTAGGTTTTTTATTTATTTTATTTATTTTAGGTTTTATTTAGTTAAAGTTAGGTTTTAGGTTAGGGTTTTTAGTGTATGGTAGGGTTTAGTTAGGTTAGGTAAGATTTAGGGTTTAGTTAGGGTTTAGTGGTTAGGGTTAGGAGTTTGTGGGTAGGGTTTAGGCCTCAGCTTTAGGGTTTGGTTTTTAGGATTTAGGTTTAAGGTTTAGGGTTAGTTTAGGTTTGTTAGGAGTGGCAGGTCAGGTTTAGGGTCTAGGTTTAGTTTAGGGTAGGTTGGGGTTTATGGTTAGGGTTTAGGATTTATGGTTTAGGGTTTAGGGTTTAGGATTTAGGGTTTTTTTTTTAAAAAAAATTAAGTAATGCAACAGTTTAGGTTTATTAAGTTATTTTTTTTCTTTTATTTTATTTATTTATTTTTATTTTTTATTTAGGTTTATTTAGTTTATTTTATTTTATTTATTTTGGTTTATTTTTTTATTTTATTTAGTTAAGTTTATTTTAGTTTTATTTATTTTAGTTTAGGTTTTTATTTTTGTTTATTTTAGGTTTAGGTTTAGGTTTATGTTTATTTTTAGTTTAGTTTTATTTTGCTTTATTTTCAAGTCAGGTTTTCTTTTTTATTTTAGGTTTATGTTTAGGTTTTTATTTTTTATTTTAGTTTAGTTTTTTTAGTTTAGGTATATTTATTTTTAGTTTATTTTATTTTATTTAGTTTAGGGTTTAGGTTTAGTTTATTTTAGGATTAGGTTTAGGTTTTATTTATTTTAGTTTAGTTTATTTTTGTTTAGGTTTATGTTCATTTTATTTTGTTTATTTTTGGTTTAGGTTTTTTTAGTTTAGGGTTTAGGTTTTATTTTTTATTTATTTTTAGGTTTATTTTTTAGGTTTAGGTTTTTATTTAGTTTTATTTTAATTAGGGTTTTGTGCCACCATCCTTCAAGATCTTTGATGGGAACCCACGATAACACATTACACACTTTAGAGCAGACAGTTGCAACACCGATGGTAGCAATGCACTCCTCTTCCTCCTTTTCATTAGCAGTCTCTCAGGTGTTGCATTTGATTGGTACCAAATTGCCTAACAGTTCGATGAAGACTTTTGCTGAGTTGGAGGACCTCTTCATCAAGAGGTTTGTTGGAGCTCAGCAGAGGGTGATTGTAGGCGATCTCATTGTAGAGAAATAGAAACTTAATGAGTCCCTTATTAATTACATTCTTAGATGGTGCAACCTATGCATGAAATGTGAACTACAGCTGTCCGAATAGCATGGCATTGAGATTCTTCTCAAGAATATCCATGGCCTAGTCGCCTTCATGCATAAGGGCTTACCACCAAAACATTCGAGAAATTAATCAACAAGGTGGCTAGCCTATAAGAGGAAGCCAAATAGTTGCCCTTTCCTGACCAATCATCTAGGCCCAAGCCGTAGATGGTGTTTGAGAAGAAGCTAGGGATAGTTGTGTCAATGGACAGAGGGAAGCAGCCAACCAGAGTTTAGTATGAGAGACTATGAGCTTAGTAGCCTCCTTCGCCACCACCTCTTCCACCACCTTAGCCATCATACCGGGAACCACAGCCACCACAATGACCATTTCCACCACCTCAGTAGCCTACCTACCAGCGATATTCATCGTCAGGTAGCTACTTTCTGCCTCCTCTTGCAGATAGATTGAATAAGCCATATTCATTCAAGGGGGAGGTAGTTAGGAAAATCTTTAAGAATCTCTTAAAGAAACCTAACTTTCACTTATAAGAACCTAAGAGGCCAGAAGAAAGTGGGCAAGAGCGATGACCCTAGCTATTGCCCTACCACCGCATCTTAGATCAAATCTTAGAGGGTTGTAACACTTCTAAGGACTATCTTGAGCGCAACTACAAGTTAAGAGCCATAGTTATCCCTAAAGAATACTTATTAGAACAACCATCCAGTTCTATTAGAGTAATCCTTAGAGATACTTGCGATCCTCTTAAGAAAAAGAAGGTTATGATTTCTCTCTATCCCGAACCTCTAAGAAGATCATTTCTAAGATAAAGAAGCTTTCCTTGTAGGTGCCTAAAGTAGCTCAAACCTCTAACACCAAGGAAGGTTTGCTAGTTTCAAAGGACAACTCCGAGAGGGTGACAACCCAGTAGCAACAACAGCTAACCATACTTACTTGGGATAGTCCAATAGCATAGCCATTCAGTCCCTCTCCATTAGATACCTCTCTATCGATAAGAGCTTTGTATTTGTGGATAAGAGCATTAAATCCCTTACTTCGCTAACTTTACTTGATTTCTATAATATACCTCCACCAAAAAAAAATTAATGAAGAAAGCTGATTCTACTTATATATTGTCTACTTCTAATGCTCTTGATTTTATTCCTATTGAAACCTCTCTGAGTCTAAATAAAAATAATAGCTCTAGTAGTTTCGATCCTTTCCTTTTTGATTTAGAGTTAGACTATCCTTCTCAAAATCAATTGGGTTCACCTCTTTGTGTGGAAAATTTATGACAACACGTAAAGTTTAGGAATTTTTGATTTAGATGATCAAATACATAATTAAGAAATAAACATATTATCTAAGAAGGTAAACATGTTTTTTCTATAATGGATTTGATCATATCAATAAAAGACTCCTAAGGCTAATGGGTCTTTCATGTACCAGAGATTTTTCCCCTGAACTGCATGGAAAATAAAAAGTTTATTTTTAAACTTGGTTCATGGTTCCCTATAGAGGCAAGCCTTTATAGTTAATTATATCTTAAGAAGGGTCTCATCCTTAGAATACTCTCAGTTAAAGAAATAAGATGTTATTTCTAAGGATTTCTAAGATGGTTTTTAAGGGATTGATTTTTTGGAATTTTCAATTGGGAATGATCAAATTAGAGAGAGTTCTTTTCAGAAGTCAATTGAGATGAAGTAAGAAATGCTCAACCTAGTTTTATTTTAGGAATTATCAATCATTCCTCTTACTTGAGGGAATTAACCTATTCCTGACTCTTCTGGACTTATAACCCACCTGGATAGGGCTATCAGCTAACACCACATAAGCGTGTTTTAAATTTATGAAGTCAAGTCTTATGAATGCATGATGGCTAGGCTATTACATTTTTAACGAAGGAATCTATGAACCTAGATGCACTCCCTAATCCCTAGAATCATGTAGGGTATGAAGATGCATCAAACTAATGCATATTTTTTAGATTTTTATATATTTTGACTCAAGATTTATTTTAGGTCATGGGTATGCATTTATGCCTAATTTCATGCAATTAGAAATGGTTATAGGCCAAATCAATAATAGTAGGCATGCTTCACCAAGAAGGTGGTCATCCTCATAGGACAGATGCCCCTTATGTGCAATGGTGAAGTTGCCCTATTCAAGGAATGGAAACAAAATGATTTCAAACCTAATTATTTCTATTTGATTTTATATTATGCCTAAGGCTTTAGTTTATGAGGTTTTGAGTTGCATTTATTTTATGTTTCAATTGGTCAAGTTTAATTGGGTAGAAAATTGAATTTTTCCTATGAGCCAACGTCGAGGCATTCATTCACAAAAAAGCACAACACAGTAAGAAACCTATAAAAGCAAGTTGATTATATTACGAACCAAGAATAAATCAAGCCAATCAAATTTATAAAATAGGCCAATTGTGGGCCAGATAACTCAAAAGAAAAAAAAAAGCGCCTTATACCATCTACAACTACAAGTCTAGATCTATAGGTCTTCTTTCCAGGATAATATCCTTCTTCAGGACATCCATCGGGCTCCACAGGGGACCACTACACCATCTGTTGGTAGGGTCAGCTCCTGCTAATCCTAGACCCCATAGATCCTAACCTAATTCTAAGCTCAAATTTATATTTTAAAATTCCAAAAGAAATCCTAAGACTTGCAAAACAGATGTTAGGAAATAGAAACATCACTCAATAGTTATATTTTATGAACATAAGAGCTTAAAATTAGTTGCTTGTCAAGCCCACTTATCCTATGGACTATGTTAAGGGATATTTTAGAACCTGCATGCAAACAATAATTTTATAATTTTTATTTATAACAGTGATCCCTTATAAAAAAAAAAGAATGCCCTACAGTCTAATGAGCAAACAAGTCTAGACATCATTTAAAATACATACATACATGAAATGTGACAACACATATCATTACAAAAAAATAAAATAAATATGAACTAAATAATCCGTGTGTGTAGAAGATGGGCTTGTGTGGTGTGTCTTTACTAAGCCTCTTTTAGTTCAAGTTTCAATTTAGGGTTTGAATTTGTTTAAATTTTACCTTTGGGTGGTTTTAATCTAAATTCTTTAGTAATTTATTTCCATTTTTATTCCATTTTATTTGGTTAAATTAATATTTATGTTTTCAAGAATGAAGAATAGAATATATCCCATTTTTGGATGGAATTCATTCTATTCAACATCCTAATTCCTGATGAAATCTTCATGTTAAGATGAAGAGTCATCCTAAAGGACTAACTAAGATCCTTAAGTATCTTAATTAATCCTTTTTTATTTTATTTAGTTTATATTTGAATTTGTTTTGATATTTATTTTGATTTAGTTTGATTTAATTCATTTGACTTATTTCATTTTAGAATTATGTTGACATCATTTGATTTTAATTGAATTGATTCAAGTTATTTAATGAGTTTATAATATTCTTAATATGGTTTATTAATTTCATTAATCTTTAAGTTCTTTAACTTAAGATATTTGATGTTTTCTTTTTCTTTAATAGTATTTTATCTCATTTGTTTAGTCATAATTTTATTAGCTTAAAGTTTAATTTAAATTATTTCATTTGATTTATTTGAGGTGGTTCATATCTTTTAATTGGTTTAATTTGCTTTGTTTAATCATAAGTTCATTAACTTAGATTTAGTTTGATTTGGTTTTAGTTATATATATATATATATATATATATATATTCATTAATTTGTTCTTTCAAAGATTTATTCTTATGTTTACAATTTTA